>JARFJB010002170.1:0-237500 GCA_036346205.1 Vesta saturnalis | reverse complement strand
GCAAGCTTTTTATCACGGGATGTCTTTGTGCGTCCAACTTGGTGTCTCGCCTGGACTTGTCAATTGCTGTTCGCGACACGAATAAATAAATCCAACTTGCGAAGGCGGTTGCTTTTTGTCAGTATACATATTAGAGCGAACAATGTAGTCGTACCAGCAAGAACAAGAAAAGCAAGAATTTCTTTCGGGAGAAGATTCACATGAGTCTTTGTTTAGCGACACGTATCTATCAGACGAATGCCAACCGTCTGATTATAGTCATAGTGAAAATGAATTGAGTGCTCCACAACGGAATCGAAAAAGAAAACAGGCGGTCGAAAATACAGAATTGGTAGGACAAGCTGTAGCGTCCACCATTAAAGAGCAGGGAAATGCGATTCTGCAGATTTCAATGCGCAATTTTACAACAAATCTGCTATTGAATTTTACGAATATTTTGTAGACGATGAAAAAAGCGGACGTATTACCATGTAGCACAAAACTGATGTTGCCAAAATGAAATAATTCCTTGGTATAGTTATCTTGATTATACCATTTCCCATCTTTGCAATTGTATTGGTCAAAGAATGATACTTATTTGGACAACAAAGGTGTAATGTCAAGAAACCGCTTCCAGTTATTATGTAAAACCATTTCAACGACAATTCAGTCACAACCGATGACCGTTTGCAGAAGATCGCTCTACTGATTAGCAGACTCAAACATAAATTCAAGGCTGCCGTAGTTCCATCCGAAAACGTTTGCAAAAAGTAACTCGGACATGGTTGTTCAGAAGTGAAAGGACACACGGGATGTACGGATGATTAGTACTAAATTCGACGACAAACAGGTGACAATCCACACGACACGCGGGGATGTTGTCAAGTCAAAGAATATAGTCGAGTATCAGCTTCATTGATATATCAGGTCTTTACGCATACGAATAAAATATTGTAGAAAATTGTCGATGGAACTCTTGAGCGGTACAGCACTTATAAACCCTTATGCAAAGTATTGCCAACGAGAAGATGACAATTACCAAATTCGGGGCCTTTCGGGGGATATCATTGCCGTATCAGTCTCAATGGGAAAAAACAACCTAAACTTAGCGAAGTTAGTCGTGCAGGCAGAGGACCATATACAACGTGTTACGCAAAACTAGCAGAAGAGCAAGGAAGGCAAGTTGCAAAGAGGAAATTAACCAACACGACAATAAGGTGTGGTGCCTGTAAAAAAGTCTATTGCTTTGACTATTTTCGGTGAAAAAAAAACATAAATTAGTACGCTAGAAACAATTTTGATATTATGTTATTTCTATTTTGTATGAGAATAAAGCCTGAAATGTATTTTTACTTTGAATTTAAAAATACAGATGGAAACCCTTATCCGGGTTCACCTCTCTGAAGCACAGACCGAGGATGGTTTCTAAACCATTTGGCCAGACCCGAAACGCTTCTGTGTACTTTATGTCTATATTGTTACGATATATAGAAATAATGGTAAATGTAAAATATATCTACGGTTTTTGTTACTAAAACTATGTTTTGATAAATAACTTAATTTTAATTCTTACAATTTAGAAGGTAGATTTAGAATGTATCAATGTAATAGAAAACTTAAAAAAAAAGATCTCCATGTACAATTTGTATACATTGGGTAAAACTAACTCAAACAACAAAATGTTGTTAGGTGCAGTAAATTTTTTTATTTAGCTTTCATTGTTTAATATAAGCACTAAGAAAATACAGGCTACCAGAAATGGTATATATGATAATACGTAACAGTGATGGAAATAGTTTTGTGGTTCACAAATACTTCAAGCATAACAATACTGAGAAGTAGATATACCACATATGACCCCAGTTTTTGGCCTTTTTTTCATATAAATACAAGCAGCTTCAACAAACAAAATCGGATAAAAACAACGATTTTGCACACTGCAGGTCTATAACACTTGAACATAATAAAGAGGTAATGGTTAACTGCCGCCCATTGAAACTATTTGACTGGTATCTACTTTTCCAAACAAAATCGCACTGTGAACAAGAATTTTCGTTATGGTTGATTGTGTACGTGCCGAATATGTGCACGCGCCCCAGAACCTTAGGATTTTGCACAAAATCTTTGGCCAGCCATGAATATTCGACACTATCACTATTAAATGTCACACAAGGGTACATTGCAATATCCACAAACTTTTACGCCTGGTACAAACAGTTTTTGATAGGCGTTAAACTTAATCCCTGACGAGGCTTTGTAGTGAATCTATAATGTGATGTGCCCAATTTTTAACGCGAGTAACCAGTAAACCATTATAAAAAGTTATTAAAAATGTGGTTTACCTTGACTTAGCAGTGGTGACCCGATCGTGGTCAAAATACGAGGTAGATATCTTTAATTGGTATGTTATCAATTACGGAAAACAGATCTAAAATAAGTCACACCGTTTATCAATTTGTAAGAACTAGCTCATGTGGTGAGGCTTTAATTAAATGCACATTTGAAATCTAGGAAAAATGTTCTTCAATAACCCCAAATTGCCAGAGGTAATTCATTAAGGATTTTGCTTACCTTCATCTTTGTCTCAGAAAAGATCACCCGATCGAGGTCAAAATAGAAGGTTCACATCTTTAGTAGATATGCTTTCAATTAGCGAAAAGCTATTTGAAAAAAGGTTGATTTTCGGTAATCGTGAATATCGACGGAGGAACGTGCCGGATCAGATTGATTTGACGGAATTATTGGATATGCTAAGCATAAATCCAATTCCAATGATTAAACATGTTAATTACGTACGTAGGACACATTTATACCTTTTCCAATAGGTAAAATTGGTTTAAACAGATAGTTCACTTACATTATTTGTAGATTAACTTTTACAAATGTGACTGAAATTATTCAGATTATATCTAATAATCAAATACAGCTTCAATATACCAGAAAAGGTGTAGTCAAGTCAATCCCACAGCTCATTGTGAACGGTTATGCTTTGGAGATTAAATTATGGTATGAAGTGGTGGCCCACCCTGGAGTATAATAATCGATACCCTTTATGGAGACTAAAGCAACTATTTATTCCCAACTCCCGATACAAATGAGTGATGATACAGCAAATCCATCTCCCCAAGTGATGTACGCACAACATTTTTAATTAAAAAAATGTATAATGTATGTTTCGACCTTGAAATAAAAAACAGTTATCCTAGATGAATAATCACTTGGTGCGAAAACACTAATAAATAGAATTGGAATTGATGTTTTTTCAATAGTTATTTGAAATTAGCATAAAATCGTATCAATGTAATAAACACAATAGTTTTTCCGAAACCGTCATTAAAATGCTTTATTATCATGACATGACATTTTAGACCAATCACAATTCAAAAAAAAAAATGGTGTAGCCTTTATAACGTTGAAATGTGTGCAATCTAACCATCACATTAATCAATAGATCAAATTTTGACAAACATTTTATACACCACGGCAATAAAGTTATTTTTTAAGATTTGGTAGTTATTTGCTTCGGTCCAGAAGGCCCCAGAAGCTAAACTCCACAATTGTCTTTAAGTCTTAACATTTGTAAAAAGGTCAAAACTTTTGTCAAAATTTAATTTATTAATTAATATGACAATTAGATTGCATTGACTTCACTATTATGTGTTATGAACATTAGGGCATTTTTTGAAATTATGATTGATGTAAAATGAAATGTCAAGAGTGATAAATTGTACAACTTACATTAAAATATACAACTAAAAAACCCAAAAGGTAAGTATTTATTATTAAGAATTTAAATCGTGAGAGTTTACATTTTCATATTTATTTACATAATTTACTTCTCCCAATTGGAGACAATTTTCGTGCTAAAGGATGCGCAGCACCTAAAACCCTAACAATTTTGGCCATTTAAGCAATACGTTAGGACGAAAGTAGCGTGTAAATAAAGTTTTTTGGTATTCTCCCCTCAAATGACCAATATCCCAAAAATTTCAAGTTTGACCACCGATGCAATACGTTTGGAGGTTTCCCTTATAAAATTGGCAAATACATAGTTGCTCGGGTTTTTTTTCTTCAAATAACCAACATCGTAAATCTATAACCGTAAAACTTCGTTCTTGCATCGAAGCAATATGTTTGGTCGCTTCGGCAGCGAAATTGGGGTATAATTAAAGGTTTCGGGCATATTCGCCCCAAATTTATGATTAACTCCCTAAAACCACGAAATATTTTTGCCCATCTAGGTAATGCGCTTAGACGTTTCCCCAACGAAATCGACGTATAAATACCAACATCGTAAAACATTAAGTTATTGCTCATACAGGTAACCGGTTTGGTCGTTTCCACATTAGTGTAATTTGTTAGTTATATGTCTGTTCGTTTCCCCAACAGAATTGGCATATGTTTACGCGTATATTGGCGTTTTTAGACAAAACTATGAATATGAAATATTTTAGGTTATATTTATATAATTTAAATTTTGTTGTAGAATTTAAGCTGTTTAGAAATAGTATTTACAAAGGAGAAATGCGTCTTTATTTCGATAGCAATGGACATCCTCAACACCTTTTGTAAAAATTGTTAAATTATGTAATAACTAATCTATAAAGCTCGATTAATCGGTTATTTACATAGGTTCCTAAATACTATTGGTCAATTTTGCTTTATGTTAAATAGTTAATTTTGCTCGTAAATCGAATGTTTCTACAAACATTAATTCCTTTCTTCTTTAAATAAAGGGTACGTTTATCATTTGGTTATTATTATGTATTGTTTGAAAAGGTAAAATGGCTTTTACTACCGGCACCAGAAATGAACTGGCTTGAACTAATTATCGCTATTTGCGTAAGTTGTCTAACATCCGCAGTCACGTGAGACTTGGATATTAATGAAGACCCTGTATTACTACCGCCATAAAATCATAAAATGTCGTTCTTGCCAATCAAGGCAATGCGTTTGGTCTCTTTTCCAGCAAATTCGGTAAATAAATAGTTTTTGGCCATAAATGATTAGAAACACAACGTAAACTCATAAATGAAAAACATAGTTTGTTGCACATGTGTGCAAATGCAGCCCAACCCAAATTTATATTTTATACGTTAAAAGGGGCTGTTTCCTATTTTACTAAAATTTGGACATGATAAAGTTTGATAATAAAAAAATAAATACACGTGTGTGCAAATATATGTAAAATGTGATGTATTTTACACAATTAAACCAAAAATAATATTTTTTCCTTATTTTTAATTTGAAATAAAAAATAGGTCAGATAATGCCACTCAAGACGCTTAATCTAACCAATGACAAACCTCAAATCTCTGTAGAAGTAAAGAAAACCTTTCTTAAAATTGTGGAAACGTGTCTAAGTTGCCACAAATTTTGAAATTGTCTGAGTACATATATATTCATACACAAGTTGTCATAAATAATGTGAATAACACACGAACGCACGCATGCTCGCTCACTTACTCACGCCCCCACGCCACACACAACACACAAACATACAATCACACAAACACACAAACACAAACACACAAACACACAAACACGCAAACACACAAACACACAAACACACAAACACACAAACACACAAACACACAAACACACAAACACACACGCGCGCACACACACACACACACACACAAATACGCACAAATATGCACAAACACGTACGCACGCCCCAATGCGCGCACGCGCATACGCGTACACACGACCACACCCATCCACACGCACGCATGCACCCGCACACACACGCGCGCGCGCGTACGGTGAAATGATATTTGTGTACACCACTGATTACGATCTTTAATTCTAATGGAGACGTATGACTTCAACTGCGGCGCGTTAAGTCATATCTGTAGTATGCGTATATCATTCATTTATAACGGTTTAAAACATAATGAAACCTCTACCTGACGATATGTGACAATACCTACTTTGAAGTAATATGTATAATTGTACACAACATATATAAAGTGTTTAACTCTTAGTTGTTCAACACTACAATCATAAATTAAAATACATAGTATTTAATTAGATACTTCCAACTAAATTAAATAGATTTTTTTTATGGAAGAAGTAGTATCTATTTTTGTCGTAGAAATATGAAATCATTATGTTAGAGTACTAACAGTTAATATTTATGTTGCCATGCCACACCATTGCAAGTGTTGTGTTTGATTTTTTGTGATTAAAATATTTTCCTTAAATATACTGACACAGTTTAAAGTAGATGGTTAATAAACTGTTTAAATTTTTAGGAACAGATTAACAATGATATTGCACATAAACCTAAAAACTAGTATCAATGTAAAAATAAACTAGATTAAGTTACTGCGTTGATTATAGATAAGTAGACGTATCTCCCTACTTACCTCATAACTAACGAAGAGCAATCACGTTAATCTATGGTAATCGTAATACCATACCTCACTAACTGTACATTGAACTTTGTGGTATATTATGCACATAAATTGTTTCAAAGGAGTATTTTCCAGTAAACTTTATCATGTGGTCAATAGGAGAGTTTTGGAAAAATAATTTATAGAAAAACTACCTGAATGTAATTCTTCGTATGCAAATTTATGGAGTGTTACAAATCAAAATCATAATCACGATTAGCCATAATAAAATTATCATAAACTAATGCAGGCAATAAATTAGCAGGTTTTTATGTTTGCCAAGTAAAATAACCCGTTACTTTTATTCATTTCTCTTAAATGCTTAAAAGATGTAAATGTTTTCATTATGAAATCACACGATTCGATGGGCTAACTCTCCAGGATAATGAATCATATTAATTGTTTGTTAACAATTAATCTTACATGCGACTCTACAATATTGTCAAGCGATCATCTTTTATAAAATATGTAGACTTTTAGAACCGCATACATCTATTATAATGTTTTATGTCCTTAAGTTACCTAACTACATTTAGGCAATCAACATTTTACCAAGAAAGATTGTTATTCAATTTATGCCATTAAGAATTTAAATTTGGGGAGAATTTCTCCAGACGTATTGTCTTCGTAAAAAGGAATTGTCGCAATTTACGTTTAGGTAAAATTCAAAGTTGTTGGAGTACCCTATTTCTAAATGAAACACGATGTATTTTTGTAAAAATCGAATTATAAAAATGTCTAAAAAGAGAAAAAAGAAACATGCGAAGTGATTTAGTTTTAAATTGCAGATACTCAAAATTTACATTTTTGACAAGATTCTTGATTATTAATTGTATGTATGTTAGTTAGAATCGCTAGTTGTGAACGTTAGTGTAAGGTAATATATAAACTGTATGCTTTAGTGCTGGAGTAATAACATGATTAAGCTTGTCGTTTTAACGTAAGATTCTTGTTACCAATTATTACTTTGAGCGTAGTGCATAATCATGTTTCATGCAATTGTTTAAATGCATTCATGATTGATTAGATGCTCATTATCTCTATAACCAATCGATTAGGACCTCATTGGGTTTAGATTTACAAAGCAGTAATTGTTGCCTGCTCGATTGTTTAATGCGAGCATTTTTCATTACATTACTTTAACTTTTTCGCAAGATTTATATGAGACAATGTATTTAAAATCATATTACCATTAAAGCGCAAGTCTAACTAATGTTTCTAGGATTTCTAGTGTCGGTTTGTATTATTTCAGGGATTTATAAGTTACGGTGGAACAGCAGTGCGCAAATTGTAGCAGGTACTTGTGTTTTTGTGTTTACTGTTATGAATAATACAATAAAGCATATTATTATTACTATTATTACATCTATAAATTTAAATCGTATGTTCATTTTCCAGTCCACGTAGAAAAATAAAACGTTAATATATAGCAAAGAGTTTTCTAAATTTTCCACCGAGTTGTTGGATCTGTGGCAACACAGTCTGCTTAGCATTCTGGAGGTAACGGGTTCGACCCCAGTTACCGCCTCCCTTGTATGACGTTTTTTCAACGGGTTTTCCTCATACACATATAGTGGCATGATCACTGCGTATACGGACATCATGTGCGACTGTTTAGACAAATGCTGGGGTAGTACCTTCCTCTCAGAACCTAACTTCATTCCTCCTCCTTAGGGGAGGGATTAAAACACGTTGCTTTCCTCTTCCTTTCCTAAATTTTTGAAAAAAGATTTTAATTTTATCCATGTCAATTTTTCTATTTAAATTGTATCGATTACTGGGATAGTATAAAGGGTGGAGTAATCAATACACCAAAACTTCTCAATTATTGTTGCATAATGCAGGCAAAAATGAACAACATCCTATATAAACAAAGGCATCCCGTAGCTTCAATTCCATGTATTGTTAGAACATTTTAGTGCCGAAAATATTCTAATGTAGTCCTAATGATTAGGAGTTATGCATAAATCAGGTTTTTTAGTGAATGTAGTTTCAACGATGGCACAAATGAGATAACAGAATTTGGTAGTATCTTCGTATTGTTTCTATTTGATAGGCGATTTCTTTAATTTAGTCAAACACTTGATTCGTGATGTTTATCAAGTACTATTAAAGAAAGTAACCTAGATGTGTAAGGTAAGGTGATTTGGCAGGCCAGGAAACTGGACCCTTCTACAAAAATTAATTAAGTGGCCCGCTATCCTGTTTTATGTCTCAAACTCAACGGTACGTCTACCAATAACTACGAAAGTGTATCTTGTAACAAATTTAAGCAAAAATACTATTTCTCGTGTTTTTTTCAATAATAATGATAACAGTGCACACGCATCCACCAATGTTCGTCCTATTATGTCTAATTTTCATATTTTGAAACACCTTAGTTCAATTCAACAATCCTAGATAGATAATATTTTATTGATGGATACAACCTTATTCGACGCAATCGTGGCAGTCTTGGTAGTCAATCTAAAAGTTATAGACTCATAAAACCTTGTAATGAGAGAGAGAGAGAATTCTCTTTTTGGAGCAAAATGTGCCACATTTCTTCAAAATCCAAGGCCTACTACATCAATTTTTGTCAGAAAATTTTTAGGAACACCTATTAGCGATTTTTATGTAATTGTATACGCCAATGAATTCACCACCGCTTAAAAAATTTTAAGTAATAATGATTTTGTAACCAAATACAAAATGCGCAATAAATATCATTTTCATCAATTTATTCGAAAAGACAATGCACAAGCACAAGCACAAACACAAGCACAAGCACAAGCACAGCACAAGCACAAGCACAAGCACAAGCACAAGCATAAGCACAAGCACAAGCATAAGCACAAGCATAAGCAGAAGCACAAGCACAGGCACAGGCACGGACACAGACACAGGCGCAAACACAGACACAGCAACAGACACAGACAGCCACAGACAGGCGCAAACACAGACACTGACACAGACATAGTCGCAAACACGCGTGTTGGCATGTTTTCGTGTTTGCGCCTGTGTTTGCGACTGTGTCTGTGCCAGTGTCTGTGTTTGCGGCTGTGGCTGTGCCTGTGTTTGCGTCTGTCTGTGTCTGAATCTGAGCCTGTGCTTGTGCTTGTGTTTGTGCTTGTGCTTATGCTTGTGCTTATGACTGTGTTTGGGATTGTGTTTGTGTTCGTGTTTTGTAAAACCAACTTTCATAGAAGCCAATTTAGAATGCCTAAATCGCGTTACAGTGTTGCCAACTTTGGCTAATTGTAAAATTTCTGTTTTTTAAATACAACATCCTGTATTTATGCGGTATTCAAATTGAGAATTAACTTACAGATTCAACTATATACGACAATAAGGTTGGCAGAAGCTGATTTCAAATCAACATGCTATACTTGCATCTTATTTTTGTTTTTTGTATTAAACAGTATAAGGTTGGCAGAAGCACTGATTGAAATTGCAGATGAAAGCCGACTTGTCCGTCTTTTATGTAATTATCTGGTTTTTCCAAAACACGGTATTTGAATACTGAGTTTCTTATTGTTGGTTACATAACCGGGGGAAATCTAGAAAATAATTACTTTATGTTAATGATCGGCGCAACCCATTAGTACTTTATATTGGATGTTTATAACTAAAGCACAGAAAGTGAATGTACCGTGACCATCAGTTATTCACTCTCGTGGCCATGCCTAAAACAGCTGCTGTTGTACAGATAGACCAATTACCGTTAAAGATAAAAAGTTCAAAATGGGATCTGGAGGTTTATGGTGTTCAAAGAAGGCTGAAAAAGCTAGTTGTAACTAACTTCAGAATCATCTCGACCCCTCAGCGGGGCCCACCTGGAACTCCTTTGAAGCTATGCGAAAGTGACCCCATTCTACTTATATACGACTTGATGTTTTATTAATAGGCTACTAAGATTTGATGTTGCAGTAAAAACATTCTGTATTCAGTATTTATCTTAACGACTATTTGATATTCCCAGACATGAATCCTACAAAACCTATAGACACTAACCAATTTGATCTTGAATTATTTGAGAAAACAATTTTGGCAATGTTTTCCAATTTTCCGATATAAATGAAGATGTTTCTTTTTTCACTGAAACATTCTTAAACATTTCTATTCACAATGCGCTAGATAAGTTTAGATTAACAAAAAATCAAAATCATTAGGAATATTACTCCAAAATACCTAATGTAACAACCCAGTGTATTAGATATGAGAAAAGAGAATATTTACGAAAGCAATTTTAATCATTAAATAAACGTGAACCAACCCAAACATAATTTAGAAAACGAACTCAAGAGAACAATACAATTGCCTCGGATCGACCTGGCTACAAGGGGCGGTCAAGGTCGAAACAGACAGGCCCCGTTGGTGACGACTGTGAAAGGAATTAATGGCGAGTCGGTACGTGGAATGTTAGAGGTATGTATGGTAAAGAATTTGAAATTGCAAATGTAATGTACGAAAGACATCTTGATATTTTATGTGTATCGGAGACAAAGTGGTCAGGAGTTGAGACAGAAGTGCATGGCGCAAAAGGAGTTGGAGTGATCGTAAGTGAAACATCGAAAATATGTTATCTTCGTCAGTAGTAATATTTGTTAAAAATTGTTAAAGATGTTGTAAATAGTTTTGTCAAAGTTGAAAAATTAAAACATAAACATCAGCTTGCTATTAATACAACAGTTTGAGAAACGTATAAAGCCAACTATAAAATTAAATTTTAGTAAAGAATAACTAGGTCATTAAAAATTAAATATTGTTAAACTGCCTTAAAGATGGCAAATCAGAACACTCTCTACGGCGAAAGCTAACAATGAAATTTGTCAGCCAAAAAACACATTTAACAAAATTTAATCGAGTTATGATGTAAGTGTAAAGTTGTGAAAAACTTCAATTTGAAAATGATAGAAGCATTCACAAATCCAAACATCACAACAAATAAAATAACCCAGTTATTTTATTTTTTTAGATTGTATAATTTAAAATACACCATTAAAAACCCCAAAAAAGAAGTATTTTATTATGAGTGTTAATGGTGAAAGTTTACGTTTTCATATCGAAAAGATGTGTTAAACAGTACGAATTGGTATCTCCCCGGGTAATGTGGGAGCATGAGAACTTCTGGAATGAAGTAGAGAGCGTGTTGAATATATGCAATCCAAACGAAAGAATGGTGATAGTGGGGATATGAACGGATCGGTGGGTGTACAGAGAGAATATACGGAACGCGTTCTAGGGAAGTTCGGAGACCAAAGAGTCAATGAGAATGGTGAACGCCTAGTAAACACCTGTGTGGAGACAAGCCTGTTTGTATCCAATACGTGGTTTAAACTTAAAAATGTACATATGTATACATGGCAAAGAGGTGAATCTAAAAGTATGATAGACTTGATAGTGTATGATGAACGGCTTAGAAACCTGGTGAAAGACACGAAAGTAATGCGCGGATCGGAGTGTGGATCGAACCACTTTTTAGTTGTATTGAGAGTGTGCTTAGGGCAAGAGTGGATCTGGAGAAAGAAAGCAAACGTAGTGCGAACGTCCGGAATTAGGGTAGACAAACACTGTGCTGTCAGTTGTGCTGTGCGGACATGTGGAAGGGCGACTGTAGGTAGACAGAAAAAATGCGCTTGGTGGAATGAGTCTGTAAAAAAGGCAGTATGTAAGAAAAAACGTGGCCCCAAACAGAACGCTGCAGGAGTGATGAATATGAGCAACGAAATAGTATGGGACGATTGTGAAGTGAGGAAATGCTGACCAGAATACTTCAGAAAGCTGTACAGTAGTGAGGAAAGTAACACTGAAGGATTAAATAAGGAGAATGTAGAAGGAATGTTGAATGAAACTGACAAGGATATTGGGATAGATGAGGTAGAGCAAACGGTAGGAAGAAATCACTGGTGAAATGCTACAGTATGGGAGTGCAAAGCTTATACGACGATTGTATGAATTATTCAAAGTATGCCTTATGTGTGGAAAAGTGCCGAGGGATGGAAAGAGCGCGATCTTTGTACCACTGTAAAGGGTAAGGGGAAGAAGAGTGATTGCAAGAACTACAGAGGAATAAGTTTGCTCAGCATGTCCGGTTAAGTTATTTGAAGAATACTAATTGATAGAGTGCGAGAAACTGCACAAACCAAGATTCGGGGTGTACAGGGTGGCTTCATGCCAGGTAGAGGATGTGTCGATCAGATGGTTGCTCTCCAGCAGGTGATCGAAAAGTATTTAAGTGTAAAAAGGAAGTTGTACTGTGCGTTTGTAGATCTGGAGAAAGCATACGACAGGATGAATAGGGAGAAGTTGTGGGAAATATTAAATGAATATGCGATATTTGTACCACTGTATAAGGGTAAGGGGAAGAAGAGTGATTGCAAGAACTACAGAGGAATAAGTTTGCTCAGCGTGTCCGGTTAAGTTATTTGAAGAATACTAATTGATAGAGTGCGAGAAACTGCACAAACCAAGATTCGAGGTGTACAGGGTGGCTTCATGCCAGGTAGAGGATGTGTCGATCAGATGGTTGCTCTCCAGCAGGTGATCGAAAAGTATTTAAGTGTAAAAAGGAAGTTGTACTGTGCGTTTGTAGATCTGGAGAAAGCATACGACTGGATGAATAAGGAGAAGTTGTGGGAAATATTAAATGAATATGGCGTAAATAGAGGTCTAATAAACGGAATAAGGGCAGTATACAACGGTAGTCAGGCGTGTGTTAGGGTGAGAGGAGGTGTGAGTGAATACTTTAATATTGAGCAAGGAGTGCGACAAGGTTGTGTGATGTCACCGTGGTTGTTCAATGTATGCATGGATTAATGTGTTAGACAAGCATGTACCGATACAAATGGTGTAATGGTTGGTGACGTAAATGTACGACTTCTGGTGTATGCAGATGACACAGTCTTATTAAGTAACAGTGCGGATGAGTTACAAACTGCTCATACACTCTGTAAGAGCATGGACCTAAAGGTAAACGTGAACAAAACTATGATTTTGGTGTTCAATCGGGAAGGTGAAAAGGAGAGTAGAATATTTACTCTGCAAGATGAAATTGTGGAGCAAGTGGACGAGCTGGTATATCTGGGTAGAATGTTTACTGCTGATGATACAATGGAGGGCGAGATTGAACGAAGGGTCAACGCTGGAAGGAACGTGATTGGAAGTATGTGGGCGATAATGAGAAAATGGACAACGCAAGATTAACGAAGCAAATATATGTGGGTGAGGTTAGAGGTAGCCTGGTAGCCGCGTAAAACTTGGCTGAATGTAGTAGAATCTATGATAAAGGAAAGAAAGATAAGGAGTTTTAAAAATAAAAGGGAGAGACAATGTACGAATCTTGCGGAAGCTAGGGAAGTATGCGGAGATAGGAAAGCATGGAGAAAGATTGTGAATGAAAAATAAATAAGAGACATGGATTGGTGTGGTGTGAAGTTAAGTTAAGTAAACTGCTTGCTCAGTGACGAACATAAACTTAGTTTAACTAATGTCACTGAAGCTGATATTTAATTTAAAAAACAATAGGTCAAGTGTCGATAAACTTAGCTCCAAAGTGGTTAAGCTTTCTATTACTTTTGTACTCCCGTACCTTGCTCACGTTTTCAATTCGTGTTTGATAAAACCTGCATTCCCAAGTACCTGTAAAGATTCCGTTGTTATACGTTTTCCAAAAAAAAGTCTATCAAACGTCACAATGGATAACCGATCAATTAGTTTTGTCCACCTTATCTAAAGTTAATTGAGTACCAAATAAGTTAATTGTCAAACAATAATAAATTTTCACCAAAATTTCAATCTGAACATAGAAAACTGCATAGTTGTGAAACTTTAGTGATAGATATTACTGACAATATTGGTAGATGACGGAAAACTTAACGCTTTGACGTTGTTTGATTTTTCGAGTGCCTTTGATACAGTCAATCACAATATAAACTTAAAAATGATTTGGTAAAAACATTATTCCATTCTTTCAGTGTTAAATAAATTAGGATATCTAAACATACCTACCGAAATCATTATAGAAGGCGCATTGCAATCTAAATCGGCATTTCTTAAGCATAAGGTTTCTCTCTACCATAACGTGGCTTAAAATAAGACTTACTGCTTACTTACATGAAAGATTGACCTACCGCAGTGATTTACACAATACAAACATTCGATTTAAGGGTATTTGTCTGTTAAACACAAAACCGCTTACTTTAAAGAATCTTTCACATACCAAATTGCCGATATCTATAATAAAGTTCCGTTGTTTTTTAAATCGTTTTCTGTACCTTCATGTGGAGTCACGATTTGAAAGTATGTCGCTAAGTAATGCGTTATCAATGTAATTATAATCACTTTTACAGTTTTTCACTTTGTCTTTCATTTGATTATTTAATAGAACCTAAACTACGTAGTTTAAACTATTTCACATTATCTTAATTTTTTTTTCGTGATTAGATGTAAGATTAACATGTTTTCCCCCTGTGCTGGATCTCTCCACGGGGTTTCTGTAATAAAAAATTTACTATTATTTATTCACATATTTCTTTGTTTTATTTAACGAAATAAAAGGCATTTATTACTATATAGGTGCAAAAAAGATACTATTTTTAACACTTTGCGCCCAATCTGATTTAATTTACATACAGGTAAGCACAAATGACTACTGGTTCATTTTAATTTATCAAACTCACCTTACAAGGTTTGCATTACACAGAAGATTAAAACCTGATTAACTTAATTGTACATTATTATTTTGAGAAACAGATACGTTTAATTTATACTAAATTAAGCTTGGGTTCAAAAATCAATTTTTAAATGTACAGTCGTAAACATGAGAATATCTTGACTAAATTCAGTGGTTATTTTACCCTTTATATAAAAAAAAACGTCGTTTAAAAAAATGGCATTATACCTAACTGCTATTTTAATACAAAATGTATTGTTATTTAGAAATTAAGCCTGAAGTTAAACTTTACACGAGTCAAGGAAGCAATTAAATTTGTGGTTAGGATTTGTTACTTAATTATAAAGTTTGTAAGTTTTAGTTTATAAATTTGATTAAAATTATAGCTAAAACTGGCTTATAGATAATTCGATTAAAATTATTCTTATCAAAAAAATAAAACTCAGTTCACCACCGCAAGTTTACCAACAATGTTAATGATGCTAGAGGTATAAAAATGTTGACAGTTTGGGAACAGAACGTTTAAAATTTCCAAGGTAATAAATAGTGCCTCGTATAAAACTTCCACCTTGAAATATTAAAAATGCCAACAAAATACAAAAATTTGTTAATAAAATGTCGAATAAACTTTTCCTTTTCTATAATGTTGGTTTCTACTGCTTAAAATGATTTTGATAAATCTAAATCTTCTTCACAAAATGTGACTGGAAAGTATGCTAACAATGACTCTTTAAGAAACTCGATACGTCATCCCGATAAACCAAACATGAAATCTATACCGCAGGTCCTATTACCTTTTTAGCATGTTGTAGTGAAAATTAAAGCTTGTATAGTCCTTAAATTATTCAAGCTAGCCTTCCATCGAAATTAAGAAAAGTTTATAGACAAAAGCGTAATTAAAAAATAGTTCATGTGAACGTAACTAGTTACATGTTCATGCATGAGATTAAATTTTCGGGCTTTAAAAAGAATTAAGAAACCTAACACCTCTTCCAATAGTAAGAGGTGTGCCAATACCATATTAGTCAAGATCCATTGATTATAAACGCGATATAATCGTATATTGTATACCATAATTTAAACATATTTTATACTTTCATATTTATGAATATCAATATTTTGTTCGGACTAGGTTTATTCGGATTTACAAAATTATCTTTATGGCAAATTTTAAAAGTAAGAATATGAAATATTTCTTGGTCATTGATTGGATATGTTGCATTAGCAAAGAGGTGCGGTTTTAGTTTACTCATATATGTTTGCAAGAAAATGTTTAAACTATGAAGTCATTAGGTGGTGCATTGTTTAAAATATTTCCATAAAAATTCTTGACAATGTACACAAATTAATAAATCACTTAAAAATGTGACCTTTTTAATAGCCAAATCCAGTCTGAATGACTTTTCTCTGCGAAAAAGTCATTCAAATTTAAAAAATAGGAAGTCGTATACCTACAGTCGATTTTTGTCGATTCACAAAGTTTTAAACACCCAGTATTACTTAAAATAAAGGTTATAAAGTAAACAAAAACACTTTCCGCTTCCAACTACAAATAATCTAAGCAAATTCTTAAAATAAAACTTTTATAATCAGTCTTTAATAATATTCACAAAAGCAAAATATTAAATGATAGAAATACAAGCAAAAAATACAAAAATCAAAATGCACAAAAAATAGGAGTTCAACGAGATAGATATTCCGTTCCACCTAAAGAACTTAAAATTAAATAAACTCTGTATTAGAAATAAATACAAAATCCAAAATCAAATTTGTAGAATTGAAAACAAATGAATAAATGGCACAGACAAATATTCTTATATTAATAAATTATTAGAATTTAATTTCGTCAAAAAACAATATTTTTTGTATAATACACGTAGATCTTACAATACCGGAATTCCGGGATTTCGAAAACCGGGATCTCGGACAAAATTGGTGCAGTATTAAAAACCGGTATTCATACGTAAATACCGGTATTTCGGTATTGATTTAATTTTATTTTACTAGAAATATTGTGGATTAATTATATTTAACAATTAGTGCAAAATATTTGTTTAAATATAAATACATAGTTTAAAAACGTATGTAAAAATGTAAAAAATGTTCGAGGGAAATAAAGTGTACTGGTGGATCCACTAGTGGTCTTCATACCCATTTGAAAACAATTCATGAATTTAATGTGAAGAAAAGATGTGATCTCACTACCAGCGACACTGATAGTCAAAAAAAAAACTGATTACCTGCTATTTCAAGAACAAGAAGAATGATGAACTTTTAGAAGTACTGGCCCGTATGACTGCTCAAGATGGCTTGTCATTTCATATCTTTATTACCTCTCAAGACATCAGAGAAGGTTTACGAGAAAGAGGATTTGCACATATTCCAAAAACTTCAACCACAATACGGAATGCGGTTCTCCTTCACTCTGAGAAAATTAAAGATAAAATAACTTCTGAAATATGTAGTTTAAAGTCTAAAGGTACACGATTCAGCATAACATTCGATGAGTGGACTTCAGTTCGTCACCGTCGATACATTAATATTAATGTGCACTCTAGTAAAGGATTATTTTCGAATATCGGGTTAGTACGTGCAATTGGTTCTGTACCAGCAGAAAAATGTTTATCATTAGTTGAAGAAAAGTTAGCAACTTTTGGTTTAAAATGAATGAAGACATAGTTAGCATTACCACTGACAGTACAGCGGTTATGTTAAATTAGGAAAACTAATAGATTCTGAACATCAGTTATGCTTGGCTTATGGTATAAATTTAGCCATAACAGGTGTTTTCTATAAAACCAAAGTACAAATGAAAATGTAGAAAATGGGGAAGCGGAAGGAGAAAGAAGAAATGATGATGGTGATATAGTTGAACAACAATATAACGATTCCGATGATGAAGTAGAAGGAGGGTATATGGATGGTGACGATGGTGTCATCATAGAGCATGAGTTCAGAGTTATTCTAGGGTTGATTTTGTACCGTCCCCCAGGTACGCTATCTTGAAAAGTGTAATTTGAACTTATTTGCAATAATGCAAATTCAAGAACAAAACAATCGCTAAATGATTTATCTTGACTTTACTGACAATAGCGTTACTCAAGTTAATTGCTTGCCTTACTTTGACTTTCTTGGCAATAATTAAAACATTAGAATTTATTTACCAGTCTGATATTTAATTACTCGCGAAAACCTCAAATCTGATCAAATGGATTGGCCGTCTAGTGGTACGTACGTTGCGCTATTTGAATGAGATAGGCTGGACGAGGTTAAGTGTTACATCATGTGGGGTAGGTAAACAATGAAACTACTCAAATTAAAATTAACGAGCTTTGTGCAATGGTGCTTCAACCCGTTAATGTACTATTGCGGGAAAGAACGACCAATAAAACCCACTTTATTCATAAATAAGTACATTAATAAATCAAATAACACAAAAAAAAAACAAACGGTTAAATATATAACAACCTCGTTCAATCAGATTAAAGTACGTACAAAATTATAACTTTAAGAGAAAAATAAATAAAAAGCAGTTTAGTTACACATAAACACAATAAAAAAAACAAGTAGTCACACCCACAATTGTGTTATAAATAATCAGAATAAAAATCGTAATACCAAACATGTGGCCCTTTAAAACCAATCATGCCGGTCTCTAAGTAAACAAGCGCATAAAACAATAAAGCAAATTACGGTACATATGAAATAGAACAGTAAAATTGCACAGGTAATAATAAGGTAAAGGCAATGACAAAAGAAGATAGACAAGGAATTTACACGTACACAATTGTTTAGTGACTACTAAAGCACAAAATACATACGGAAAATTACAATATTATATATATATATATATATATATATATATATATATATATATATATCAAGAGAAATTAGTTCGCAGGCAAACCATTCTACTTAACAAACTGACACAATAAAAACTCATTAAACAAAGCCTTACAAGAGTAAGTTATAAATAGATCATAACATCGTGACCGATATATAAGTTTGAGTGTGTTAGAAAAATACAGCGCCCCTTTCTCAGGTTACACATTCATCTATACAACAATAAAAATAAAATTGGAGGTGTTTAATGGTCATCTGGACCCGGGAGTATGTAGCCACTCGGCAATTGCCTCTTACAATTAATAACCAAGCGGTATCCTGTACCCGTTAGCCCACGACCCATCTCCATACAAATATAAGTATAAACAACAAACAACAATGCTAATTCACTCAAATACCAGAGTGAGGGTGCTCTGTACTGTTTTTTATTTTAGTAGATTTCAGCTTAATGAGCCCGCGTGCGAATAAGATACCTTTGCAAGGCAATGCTCGATTTTGAATAGGTTATATAGGCTTGTAGAATTATTTGCTTCCAGCATTAATTTATATAAAAATACCTACTTATACAGTGAATTCTTTAATTGATCACAGACACAAATCGTTAACATACGCGGTTTAACTTCAAAAAAGGGTGACTGTTATTTATAGATTAAGATTTGAAAAACACATTAAAACTAACACCCGAAAGAAAAGACGAATTAGCGTGGGCTAATTCAAAAGAAAATGTACACGCAAGAAATATTTTAAAGACAAACTGTTTACAATGAATTTATTTAATTAACCAAATCGGTCTGGCTCGGTCGACACTCTAACTGTCACTAACTTTTTCCCCCGATTTCAAACTTAACTATATTTACTCCCGCAATCAACCCCGTTTTTTCAAAGGTAATAAAAAAACAAAAAAATTATTATGTTGGAACAGTTTCATATTAATTATCGAACGACATCTTAATTTTAAAAATATGCATTCGTCCGTAACAAGCGCTACATTTCGGTCTCAAGTTTCAACGTACCAAACAAAGACGTCTTTGATTGCAGTGTGTACCGATGTAATTATTTACTAAACTAGTGAGGTTTTTACATCAAGAATGTGCGCCTAAGAATTTCCAATAATTCGTTACGCCCCTTCAGCAAAGCAGCTTTTATGCGTACACCTGCTAGTTAGACCTCAAACATACGTTTTTCAACCCTTAGCCAAATATTAGTTACAAAAATAAAATATCCCGAAAACCATGCTCAAATAACGACTTAATATTTAATAAAATATGTTAAACACCATTAATTAACTGTTCTATCGCGGTAACAATTGCGATTTAAAAAATGTTTGTTGCAATAATAAAATTTTCGCGGTCCGCTACTTTAACGAAAATTTCGTAGCCGTAGCCTCTCGTGAAAAAATACGAAAGTTAGTCAAGTTGTTTAAAAGCTCACCAACAAAAAATAAATTTTTACAAAAATACATTAAAGAGAAATTTCTCTGAAGTTAGATTGTTGGACACGTTGGAGCAGTTTGTTGGTTATGTTAGAGAAATTTTATGACTTACGACATTGCATTCAAAAAGCGTTAATTGATATAGGATGCGATGTAAAATTTTCAGAAGAAGAAATGAATATTACTATTCGCACTTATTAGCAGTTTGGCACCTGTAAAAGTGACAGTAGATGCGTTATGCCGAAGAGATTCAAATCTTTTGACTGCTAAGGCTTCACTAAAGTTCGTGGTAGATACGCTGTCTGAACAAAAAAGTTCAATTGTTTTGGAATTGCTAAATGTATTAAAACTTCGAACCTCGCACAAAATTACAGATACATCACAAATACTGAAGTACCTGCAAAGTGGACATCAGGAAGAAAATGAGATACAGTAACGTATAACTAAAGTATCCCTAGCGAAGCGCATTGTTTCATTAAGGAAACGACTCTGACTTGCAGCTACAGAAGAAGAAGCACTACTAGTTGAAGGTCTACAAGAACCATCCTGCTCATCATCAGACGCAGTAATAATCATTGTACCACCACTAGAATCCTTTAGTCCTCCATCTGGATCTGATGGCGACATACTAAAAAGAAAATTGCAGGAAGCCATAAAGGAGTCGTTCCAAAACCAAAACAATTTCCTTTTGAACAAGTAATTAAAGAAGAAATGTCGTATTTCGACAAAACTGGAAAAAGGGGGATATATTTGAATAAGGTATATACATACTTACTAACAATCCCTCCGACAAGCGTGGAGTCGGAAAGAGCATTTTCAGCGGCTACTAAAATTGGTTCATCCCTTAACGATGAAACTATTGACAGTTTGTGTTTCTTAAGGATATACTTCAATAGAAATAGAATAAAATAAAATATTCTAATTGTTTTAATTTTGAATATTTAGAGTATATTTTCGTTATTTTGTTTGTTCATTTCAAGTTTTATAGTGCAATAATTAAAATTTGCGTTTTTTATTTCTCTTTTATAGTTTTAGCAGTAAAAAAGTCAATATCGTTATCAATACCGGGATCCCAAAAACCGGTATTCAAAATTTCTTCCCTAAATACACATTAATCACTAATTGGACATAAAAGAAAATTTTAGAAAATCTCAGCATTTTTTGCAAATAATCGTATACAATTATATATTTTTGAAAAGCCCACATTATGCCTAATTAATATAAGAAATAATACACAGTGTGTTCCATTTAAAAAACATATGTTTGCTTCATAATTAAAAAACGGAAGGTGTTAAAAACAGACTACGCCAATGGATTCTACGAAAAAGTTCTATAGGAATATCTTTTAATTTCTTCAATAAGTTCAAAGATAACTGAGATACGAGGGGTGCCTCAAAACTGATACTTTTCTATTTCACCCTGTAACTCAGAAACCAATAGGGATATCAAAATTCTGCTGACACCATCTTTAATTTCACACACAAAGTGCACACTGACGCCAAAACCGCAACCCTCTATCTTTAAAACCGCAAAAGTGCCGAAAATGGGATACCCTGTATATCGAAAACACAACGTGTACGTTTAATATGATCTTTAATTTTAACTACGCATGTTAAATTATTGTAGTGCTATGGTAACTTAACATATCTAATTAGTAATGCACTTTTCAAGGTCTAGGAAAAAAGCACAGCAAAAAACCTAGACATACCAGAAGCTCAAATTAACACGTACCATTCTGATTTTTTTAATTATAAGACGCCAAAACTTACTTAAATGGAGATTTTCTTCTTTCCTGTTGAAGTTATTTGGATATTTATATATTATAGCTTCGCGTTGTAAATCAATTTGATAATTGCAAGTATTAGGCAAAACTATTTCTTTTTCACAACTTTACACTTACATCTTATTCTTGGATTATGACATTTTTCACTGTTACCCATCGTCCGTTAGAGGGTGTTCTGATTTGCCATCTTCAAGGCAGTTTAATAATATTTAATTTTTTGCGTTTTCATATTTCACAAATTTATTTTGACATAGTAATTCCTAAAGATATTACCATTTGCCGAGGAAACATAAATTTGTATAAAGATAAATACAACATACACGATTTAATATAAAAGATAAGTATTTTAATATTCATTACATAGTTTGCATTTCATTATAAAAACTACCTACGTGAATCCCGTGTAACAAACATGGAATTTACAATTTTTAGTGAAGTTCGTATTTTCTTAAGCAATATCCATGGACATACAATAAGTTGCGTCAATCTGCAGCACAGTCATGATAAGGTCCACGTTGTCGGCATAGTATCGTCGGTTATGTGAACATGGTCGACGTTTTGTTAATTGCTAACTATTCGGCATTGTATCCATAGACGGTGTAGTGTCCATCGGCGATGATCGGTGCTCTGCCATTTAAAAAATATTCGGTGTTGTGGACACAGTCTGCGTAGTGTCGCACTCTGAAAGTCGGCAACCCGAGCATAGTTGGCGTTTTATCCACATCGGAATATTCGAAGTAATGGGCATAGTTGACCTACTGTCCGTATTTAAATTTGTTATAGCAGTGGGCGTTGTGGTTACAGTCGACATAGTGTCCCACGTACAATTTTCGGCGATGGCACTGTCAGTGTAGTGTCAATAGTCGGCGGTCTGGACCTTCTAAAAATTGTGTCCGCTTTGGGGAATTCGTCATAGTGTCATACACCCATCTAAGCTGGCTAATGGTGTCGAGATACTAGAAACAATTGTAGTTGACAGATAACAAATACAAAAAACAAAATTGTTCCTTGTAATTTTAAACATTAACCACATACAGATAATGAAAGTTAAGATGTAATATTCTCCCTGGCTAATAAAATGCCAAAACTGAATTAGAGGTTTTCTTCTTCTCTGTCAAGTTTCTATTTATATATGTCAATAGCTTGTTATCAGTAAACATGTTGATGTTATGTTCATATACCACAGAGTTTTATGTTGATGTACTTATTCTTTACGTCTTATATCAAACTGACGTTTGGAGTTGCAGTGTATATTTTCCAAAAGAATAAGATAACTTATAGGTATGCTTCTGAAGCAGACATTGGTTTGGAAGCATGTTTTAGTGCTCTTTAATTTTTCTGATGTAAAATTTTAACGCGTCAATCGATGAGTGTAAACCTCTCTAGCCATATGATAATTATTAGGAAAATAAACTATATTTTAATTTTCAACCCCAATTTAGAACAGTTTTGGCGTTTTTCATCCCCTATACTCAATTTTCTACCCCCTTTTTGGGATTTTTCATATTTTATTTGCACCCCTATCTAATGTATATGAACAACACATTTCACGCATTAATCTTGAACTCTCGTACGTCTTCCTGAACATTAACTAATCTCTCATCCGGTGTCATTTCTGAGAATTTTTAGATAGCCGCTTGGACTTTGGATTTTTATCTTAGCTATGATCTTTGACACATCCGGTTTGTGTCTTGGCCATCGCTTCTGGCGTTATTTTTGAGAATCTCGTTTCCAAACATTGTGGCTATTTTTAGATAACCTTGACCTCTAATTGTTCGTTTTCAAAGTTTTAAGTTTCTCTTAAGTTTATCTTAATTCAAATTTCCTGCCAAACCTGAACCAGAAGTGGGATAGCTAGACTACTACAGGAGATAGGGGTGATAAGGAGAAGTTCCAACTACTGATACGATTTCATTCGACACCAAAATGGGTAGCTTAATTAATATTTTAACCATATACTATTTGCCTCCTTGGAGGAGATATAGGAGGTAGGGGTGCTAAGGGGAGATTCACACTCTGACATTATACGCTTTTATTTGACACCAAAATCAGTTCGGAATCTTTATTATTCCCCCCTTACACTTTGTCCTCTTTAGAGGGTGTAGGGGGGAATTTAGGGGTGCTAAGGAAAGATCCACCTTCTGACACTGTACGAACTTCACACAAAAATCAGCGGGCAGACAATAGAGAATTTTTGTAAGCGCAAAAAATGGTGTTATGTATACTGATAAGATTATATGTACTTCAACAGTGCGACAAGATCGTTCGTAATTGCATATAGCGTCCTTACTCGCATAAGCTTCAGTCAAATTACGCATTGATAACCGTGGTTTCTAATTCAAGTCGTGGATAATCAATCACACTCCGCTCGGTTTCCACGATCATTAAATCCTTTATAAAAATTGAATGCTATAAACTAAACTAAACTGTTCAGTGTGGCAACCGCTGTAGTCCTAATCCGAAGGAATTTTGAAGATATAACGTGTATGTTTACGACATTTTTTAAACTGCACATTTTAGGTGAATGGAAACCATGCTGCTGAAAGAATGGGGGATATAATTTTAAAAAACAGAATTTTTTAACTTTGTATATTAGATTTAGAAGCAAGAAAGAAATTTCATTTCAATTAAGGATAAGTATCTATATGTTTTTGAAGAAAAAACAAGTAACTCGTACAGTTTAACACTTCCATACACACATGCATGTACACAAATACAGTGTGAACTAATTAACAGAACTTCCTTTTTCTTTGAGAAAAAATTATAAAACATTTTTTAAATTTGCCTACAACGTGTGTTGTGAGTGTTTTACGATAATTATGCACCTTCTTTTGTAATACGTTCATAATGAAAATAGACAACGTCTTAAAACAATAATAATGATTTATGTCAGACGTTTAAACATTCATGCTCCATAGACGTTGATAAGCATTTATACGGCAACTTGAATAGAAATTTCAAAGCCCACCGCCTGTCAAACATGTCATCAATATAGTTTACGCGTTTTAAATCTTATTTATTACATATTTTCCTATAAAGTTGTTATTGAGATATTGAAAAAAATTCTACGAATATTTAAATCCCACCTTAGGAATTTTATGACTTCAAATTACGCGTCGCATCAAATAATTGCATAGAACATAATTAATTTATAATTAATAATGTCTATGCTGGTATTTTTATATCTTTGGAAATTACCGGCTGATCCATAAATATTTGAATCAAAAACTGCGCCTAATAAGCCATCATCTCCGCCGCTGGATTTCTCTCAAAATCCAATCAGCTCCAGGAGAAAGTAAAACAAGCTTAAACATAAATTTTCAATTACGCAGGTCTTATACTTCTGAAGTTATTGTCGATACAACCACACGCACGCGCACGCGCACCCACACCGTGCCCACGAATGCACGCACCCACTCACCTTCACACACCCACGCATACACGCACACGCATTAGCATTCTCACGATTGCATAAGCTTGTATATCTACATTATATATGTAAGGTGAAAGGGTACCATCAAACGAAATGTGGGTTTATGTAAAGACTGCTCGTGCAAATCAGCTACGACCTTTAAGGTTAAAATCAGCGCACAGAAGAGTAATAATATTTTTTCCCGGAGCATTTATCGACTCCAAATTTACAATGAACGTATGAAGGTACAAAAACGTTATTTTATTATTTATAATGTACTTAATTAGCGTAAAGTAACGTAAAGGAGAAAAAATATTTCCATTTTAAAATAATATTGTCTATCCAATTCTAAACATATCTAGTCGTTTAGCTAATTAGTTTAGTGATGATTGTCACAACATTTGAGTGGATGAAACATATAAAGTAGCATAGTGTAAATAAATGCACTATGGTAGTAAGAAATTTTATAGTTTATTGAATAAAGGCGAAGAATTGTTATTATTCTCTCATTAATGTATTTACTTACTGTTAGTATTGACTAAGGAATTGTACAATAAATAATTTGGCTATCGATACTTCGTAACGGTTTTGATAATTTTGTTGCAACTTACGAATTATTAATTTTTAAAGTTACGAATTAACATTTAGACAATTAGACTATTCAGTATAAAGTGTTTTAATAGTTTTTGTATTTTTAACTCTTTATAAAATGAATGTTTAAAGAAGGCATTTCCGAGCGTTGTGTGTTTTAGTTCCACATCTAGTAACTGAACTGACACTTGAAATTAGTAAAATGGTTTAGCATGAAGTGAAACGTTAATTTATTTATCACAGAAGTCGAGCTAAATCTAAATTCCTTGTAGAGATAATATCTGTGAAATACCTACATTTCCAGATTAATAAATAACGATCTTTATAATAGAAATGTAGCATCGAAATTATTTAATTACCTATAAATACTAGTTTAAAAGGTATTTATGGTTTGGACGCAATAATATGTAAATTTTATATGTAAAAAACCTGTTTCAAAGCTTACGATTTTTTGCCAATACATATATATTTCTCAATTTTTGATCGCAAATTGTTCGTTTATATTTTATGACTAGATATTTCATAATGCTATAATTCATATTCACTGTGAAACCGGCAGAATAACCAAAAGTTGGAACATCATTTTATAATGTAATCCGGTGCTAACAGTAAACCAAGCAGCATTAATTAACATATTTAGAGCTGGTTTAATTCATTAATTACCACCAAGTAGAATGGGAAAGTGAAGTAATTGTGCAAGTATTTGGCATTGTTGCGTTCAGTTTAACGTAAGTAATTGTATTAGAGCAATGTATATACTACATATTATACGTCTATTTTTATTAGTAATATTTGCAATTTATCTGTGTTACGGTTTTCAATGCATTCAATTCAATCGCCCATATAAAATCATATATAAAATAGACTATAACTACTAATAGAATCAAAGAAAGAAACTGAACTGTTTTGGTTTAAAACGTTTCTATATATATATATATATATATATATATATATATATATATATATATATATATATATATATATATATATATGGTTATTCTTAAGTTTCCACAAGTAGTATTATTCAATAAAGACATTATTCGGAACAACTTGTGTTTATTAACGTGAAAATATACAATATTCAACGTTTCGGGGACTTACTATGTCCCCTTTGTCAAGAATGATATTTAGTAATGAAATATGAAACAAGCTAACTAATTAATTATAATAATTTTGATGAACGAGTTCTGCTTCGATTTGCAAATCCAAGGTATGACGTTGAATTTGGAATTGTATTAGATGCCGGAATGTTAACAGAATCTTGAGTATCAGGATTTAGAGGTGATGTAGATGTAATATTGGCCGAGATGTTGGGAAGATTTTGAGTTACTGGTAATTTTGAATTTTGTTTAATAAGGTTCTTCCAAATATGCGGTATCCTAGAACTATCATCACGTTTGTTAAGGGCATTAGGCCTCTTCTCAATTTCAATGGCTTCTCTAGTAATCCGCTGGTGTAAATTATATAAAGGAGCAAGTAATCGAATATTGTTTGTGTTAATTTCGTGTCCAGTATCTAAATAATGATTAGCCAAAGATGACGAAGGATTTTGTTGTTTGATGGCCAGTTTGTGTTCATTAGCTCTCACATGTAATTTTCGATTTGTTTGTCCAATATAACTTCTTGTGCACCCGTTGCAAGGTATCTCGTATACTCCTTGATTTTCATTACAAATTTTGTCTTTCGGATTCTTCAAAAGTTGGTGTAAGGTAAGGTAAGGTTTAAAACGGGTCTAAATTCATGTTTGGGAAATTTTTTAGGATTTTATCAGTGATTCCTTTTATATATGGTAAAATTACTGGAATTTTATGTTCGGTATCTAATGAGTTGGAATGGTTTTAGGTTTTCTGATTTTATTGACAATTTTGATTATTTCGTTCTGGCTGTAATTATTTTGAATTAAAATATTATGAATAGTATTCATTTCGTCATTTCTAGAATTTTGATCTGATAGATGATAAGAACGGATATTAAAGAGTTCATAACGCTATGTAAATGACTGGGGTGATGATGTGAAAGAGAATTTAGGTATCTGTTTGTATGGGTAGGTTTCCGGTAAACACTATGTGAAAATTTGCCATTATCAAGTCTTGTTATAAGTGTATCTAAAATGGGAGAGAGTTATTTATTTCAATTTCCATTGTAAATTTAATGTTGTTATGAATTTGGTTAAGGTGATCTAAAAAGATTTAAATTTTCTTTCCATGCGACCAAATTGCAAACGTGTCGTCGATGTAGCGATACCAAATCTTAGGTTTTAATGGTGTGGAATTTAGGGCGTTAATTTCGAAATCCTCCATATAAATGTTGGCAAAAGCTGGTGAAAGTGGGGATCCCATGGGTGCTCCCTGTACTTGTTTATAAAATTGTTTATTATATAAGAAGTATGTAGAATTCATGCAGTGGTGGATTAGATTTAAAAAATCTTGACTGATGGAGTGTTTTTCTTTTAAAATTTTTATAGTCTCTTCAACGGGAACTTTGGTAAACAACGATGTAACATCAAAACTTACTAAAATGTCATGAGGATCTAAAGGTACACTTTTTAATTTATCTAGAAAGTCATATGAATTTTTAATGTAAGATTTAGCACTTTCACAGTAAGGTTGAAGGAATTTAGACAGATAACGTGCAAGTGCATGAGTGGGTGAATTAAATGCACTTACGATTGGGCGTAAAGGCCAATTTTCTTTATGGATTTTAGGTACACCATAAATTTTGGGAACTCTTGAGCTTTTTTCTCTTGGTATCAATTTTTGTTTAATTTCTTTTTCTAAATTGGTACCGTTTATTATAGATTTAGTCTTCTTTTCCAAATAGGTTGTGGGATCACTAGAATTTTTCTTATATTCAGGAGAAATTAGTAATTTGGACATTTTAAGGTGATAATCCTTCGAATTCACAATTACAGTTGCATTACCTTTATCAGCTGGTAATATCAATATATTTTTATTGTTTCTAATTTTATTTAAAGTAGTAAATTCTTGTTTATTAAGGTTTTGTTTAGGAAGTCTAGAATTTTGAAGAACGTGTGCCACATTAAGTCTAATTGTATCAGCTGTTGTTGGTTCAGTGTCTTTTAAGGCGAATTCAACGTTTGTAATAATGTTTTCTACTGGGATTTTGTTAGGTGTAATTGCGAAGTTAAATCCTTTTGCTAGAATGTTCAAAGTTGTTTTGTTAAATGTTGTATCACTAAAATTATGTACAGTTTTAATAGTTCCAAATTCTGAAGAGATGTTTTAGAAAGGAGATCAAATTTTTCTTTTGTCTAGTAGATTTTATGATCGATGAATTTTCTGCTGTATTTTCGATTAGGCGATCTAAAGTATCAAATATGAATGGATGAATATTAATAGCACTTAAAGTTTGAAAGGTATCGTAAAGTTTTCGGTTGAGATGGTCGAGTTTGCTTCTTTCATTAGAAATTGCTTTTTTTAAAAGGGCAGTACTTGTTTTAGATAAAATCCCTTTAGAACCATAAATATCTGGTCTTGGTTTTAGTTTAAAGGCATTGGGTATAATTTTGTTATCTCTGCATCGCTTCAAAAAGATTAAATTAGTTATTGTTTCAGATTTTTTGATACGTAATTTTCGAAATATTTTGGTCAACTTCAATGTATCCTGTCCGTAAAGGTTAATTATGTTATTACTTAAGTTTCCACAAGTAGTATTATTCAATAAAGACATTATTCGGAACAACTTGTGTTTATTAACGTGAAAATATACAATATTCAACGTTTCGGGGACTTACTATGTCCCCTTTGTCAAGAATGATATTTAGTAATGAAATATGAAACAAGCTAACTAATTAATTATAATAATTTTGATGAACGAGTTCTGCTTCGATTTGCAAATCCAAGGTATGACGTTGAATTTGGAATTGTATTAGATGCCGGAATGTTAACAGAATCTTGAGTATCAGGATTTAGAGGTGATGTAGATGTAATATTGGCCGAGATGTTGGGAAGATTTTGAGTTACTGGTAATTTTGAATTTTGTTTAATAAGGTTCTTCCAAATATGCGGTATCCTAGAACTATCATCACGTTTGTTAAGGGCATTAGGCCTCTTCTCAATTTCAATGGCTTCTCTAGTAATCCGCTGGTGTAAATTATATAAAGGAGCAAGTAATCGAATATTGTTTGTGTTAATTTCGTGTCCAGTATCTAAATAATGATTAGCCAAAGATGACGAAGGATTTTGTTGTTTGATGGCCAGTTTGTGTTCATTAGCTCTCACATGTAATTTTCGATTTGTTTGTCCAATATAACTTCTTGTGCACCCGTTGCAAGGTATCTCGTATACTCCTTGATTTTCATTACAAATTTTGTCTTTCGGATTCTTCAAAAGTTGGTGTAAGGTAAGGTAAGGTTTAAAAACGGGTCTAAATTCATGTTTGGGAAATTTTTTAGCGATTTTATCAGTGATTCCTTTTATATATGGTAAAATTACTGGAATTTTATGTTCGGTATCTAATGAGTTGGAATGGTTTTTAGGTTTTCTGATTTTAAATCTAATCCACCACTGCATGAATTCTACATACTTCTTATATAATAAACAATTTTATAAACAAGTACAGGGAGCACCCATGGGATCCCCACTTTCACCAGCTTTTGCCAACATTTATATGGAGGATTTCGAAATTAACGCCCTAAATTCCACACCATTAAAACCTAAGATTTGGTATCGCTACATCGACGACACGTTTGCAATTTGGTCGCATGGAAAAGAAAATTTAAATCTTTTTTTAGATCACCTTAACCAAATTCATAACAACATTAAATTTACAATGGAAATTGAAATAAATAACTCTCTCCCATTTTTAGATACACTTATAACAAGACTTGATAATGGCAAATTTTCACATAGTGTTTACCGGAAACCTACCCATACAAACAGATACCTAAATTCTCTTTCACATCATCACCCCAGTCATTTACATAGCGTTATGAACTCTTTAATATCCCGTTCTTATCATCTATCAGATCAAAATTTAGAAATGACGAAATGAATACTATTCATAATATTTTAATTCAAAATAATTACAGCCAGAACGAAATAATCAAAATTGTCAATAAAATCAGAAAACCTAAAAACCATTCCAACTCATTAGATACCGAACATAAAATTCCAGTAATTTTACCATATATAAAAGGAATCACTGATAAAATCGCTAAAAAATTTCCCAAACATGAATTTAGACCCGTTTTTAAACCTTACCTTACCTTACACCAACTTTTGAAGAATCCGAAAGACAAAATTTGTAATGAAAATCAAGGAGTATACGAGATACCTTGCAACGGGTGCACAAGAAGTTATATTGGACAAACAAATCGAAAATTACATGTGAGAGCTAATGAACACAAACTGGCCATCAAACAACAAAATCCTTCGTCATCTTTGGCTAATCATTATTTAGATACTGGACACGAAATTAACACAAACAATATTCGATTACTTGCTCCTTTATATAATTTACACCAGCGGATTACTAGAGAAGCCATTGAAATTGAGAAGAGGCCTAATGCCCTTAACAAACGTGATGATAGTTCTAGGATACCGCATATTTGGAAGAACCTTATTAAACAAAATTCAAAATTACCAGTAACTCAAAATCTTCCCAACATCTCGGCCAATATTACATCTACATCACCTCTAAATCCTGATACTCAAGATTCTGTTAACATTCCGGCATCTAATACAATTCCAAATTCAACGTCATACCTTGGATTTGCAAATCGAAGCAGAACTCGTTCATCAAAATTATTATAATTAATTAGTGAGCGTGTTTCATATTTCATTACTAAATATCATTCTTGACAAAGGGACATAGTAAGTCCCCGAAACGTTGAATATTGTATATTTTCACGTTAATAAACACAAGTTGTTCCGAATAATGTCTTTATTGAATATATATATATATATATATATATATATATATATATATATATATATATATACAGAGTACGCCAAAGTCGATGGCCTATTATTATAAGTATCTAGAGAACGGAAAAATATATTTCTGAAACTTTGGGTACTGCTATTTGATGCAGGGATCTAATTTTTGAAAATATTTTTACTAGTGCACTGTTGCCAGATTGTGTTATACTGAATCCAACTTTGAAATTTCAAATGAAACACCCTATTTATTATTGGATTTTCGGATTCGACGTGTGATTCTGAGCATATTTGCTTTAACATGTCCTATAGCTGTCTTACTTTTTGATATATGATTTAATTTGGAATTTTTCGCCAAAAACAGCATTATCATTTTTTTCGCCAGTACTGACAGAAAGCTGCAATTTTTACAGCGGCTTCCTAAAACATAAGTGTTTTATAAACGCACATTGATTTAATGATATACATGGTGTGAAAAAAAGCGAGTTAAACTCCGACACAAAAAAAATTGTAAAATTGATTTTTTTTAATGGAATACCCTGTATTTTATATTGCCCATGAATTGAACACTTAATTACCTGTCAAATGATATAACATGTTCCTACACCTATCTTCAACGGTTTTTGAATTGTACGATATTGTAGGTGAAAACGGAAAAAAATACGTTAATATTATAGTGGGTCATGAATCAAATCTGTCAAACACTAATAATTGACCTAAAAACTAGTACATAGAAATTTGCCTTGTTAAATTGTGCTATAATAGAACATAGTAGCTCATGAAATGTTCCTGTATTAAAAAAAAAACAATTATACAATATCAAAGAAACCTTTTGATTTCTTTAGTGCATTTGGAATTGTAATGAGAAAAAAATATAAAATTAGAATGATTAATATTTAAGTTGTTTAAAACGTCCTCCCTCAGCTTTCAAACATTCAAGTATTTTCTTCATTACATGATCGGTTGTTGCTGCATGAATTTCAGAGACACCCAAAGACAACAATGCTTCTCTTGCCCGAATTTGAAGTTCTTCTTTACTATTTATTGGCGTACCGTAAACCCGTTCCTTTATCGTACCCCAAAGGTAAAAACCTAAGGGAGTAAGAACTGGCGATCTCGGAGGCCACCTCCAAGGACCCAGACGCCGAATCCATCTGTCCTCTGAACTCACTTCATTGCTACAGTGAGCGGGTGCACCCTCTAATTGATACCAACAATTTCAGAGCAACTTCAGAGATAATTCGTCAAGGAAGTCGGATACCGTTGTTCGTAATATTTCTAAGTATTTCATATAATTCAAATTCCCATCATAAAATTCAAATTTTATTTGGTCATTCATCATGAGGCAAAATACGTTAAAACCAAATTTGCATTGGAAACCTTTCTCTTTGACAAAATATGGATTTTCTGAAGCCCAATAGTGCTAATTTCTCCTATTAAATATGCCTTCTCTAGTCTAAATAAATTTTCTCAAAATGTCTGGATCTTCTTGTACACGTGTTAGCATCATCTTACAGTATTCCACACTATTTGGCGGATGGTTAGGAGCTATTGCTTAATGCATAAACATTTCATAATTATGCATTCCATGCTTATGCAAAATTCTTTCAATTGTCTTTCTCAGCAGAGAAGAATGGGGAATGGGAAGAATGGGGAAATGCAAAATATGCCAAAACATTTTCCTCATTTTCTTCTTTATCCGCAACTGGCTTAATCTGAACTTTTGGCTTCTTTATGGCACCGTAATTAATGAAATTTTTTTCTATTCTCCTAAACTTTTTCTCGTTCATTGGAACCGCATCTCGATAAAAATTATTGAATTTCCTGCATGTCCTTGATATTATTTTGTTAGACTGTCCATGAATGCAAAATAAATTTAAGATTTGTTCATTTGAATAAGAATTCGCCATCAGAAACATTATCAAACCATTGGGCACATAAACAAATACAACCTTGTCAATTATTAGTGTATGATACAAGTGGCCAGATGATCATCGCTCATTATATGTAAATATTAATGTCATTTTAATTTTTCCCATTTTCACCTAAAATATCGTATAATTCAAAACCGTTGAAGATAGGTATAGAAACATGTTATACCATTTGATATGTAATTAAGTGTTTAATTCATAGACAATAGAAAATACAGGATATTCCATTTAACAAAATCGACTTTTGCAATTTTTTTGTGCCGGAGTTTAACACCCTGTATAACGTTAGCTCAATGTGCGGTAGTATTTATAAAATACCTATGTTTTAGCAAGCCGCTGTAAAAATTATAGCTTTGTCAGTACTGGCGAAAACAATATCGCACTTTTTGATAATGCTGTTTTTTGCGAAAAAATTCCAAATTAATTCGTATGTCAAAAGCAGTAAGAGATAGCTATAGGACATATTAAAGCAAATATGCTCGGAATCACATGTAGAATCCGAAAATTCAATAATAAATAGGACGTTTCATTTGAAATATCAAAGTTGGGTTCAGTATCACACGATCTGGCAACAGCGCACTGGAAAAAATAGTTTCAAAAGCTAGATCCAGCATCAAATAGCAGTACCCAAAGTTCCTTTCCGTTCTCTAGATACTTCTAATAGGCCATCGACTTTGCGTACGCAGTGTATATATATATATATATATATATATATATATATATATATATATATATATATATATGTGTGTGTGTGTGTGTGTGTGTGTGTGGGGTGGTGTGGTGTGTGTGCGTGTGTGTGCGCGTGTGTATGTGTGCGCGTGTGTGCGTGTGTGTGCGTGCGTGCGTGCATGTGTGTGCGTGTGTGTGCCTTTGTGTCTGTCTGTGTGTATATGTGTGTGTGGGTGTGCGTGTGTGCATGTGCGCGTGTGTGGGTGCGTGCGTGCGTGGGTGTGTGTGTACAGGGTGGTCAAACGAGGAGGGGATGGAAGATTGTACAAAGACGAAATAAGTTAGAGAAATGATTTTGGGACCATGGGTAGATTTCAATAGGTGCTACAAACTAAACATATTTTTTTAATGAAACATACTGTACATTATTAGATTTTTGGAAAGCCCGTAAAATACGCTTTCATTTGATACCAAATTGTATGAGTCTATCTCCTTTGGTTTTGGAAATATTCAATTGTTTTTCGAAAAATTTATCCCACTTGCGGTCGCCGCCACTGATTTCTTAGGCGACTTGTGTCTATTTTAAAATGACAAAAAATTTTTGGTGGTCCTGTAATATTTTCAAATATCTTAATTTTCAGATTTTTTAATAATGTACAGAGTGTGTGATTGTTTTTTAAATACCGCTCCCCCCCATGACGCCTCGTTTGATATTCTTTCTATTTCATCAAGCATGTCTTATACCTAAAATTAATAATTTTCAAAATATTTTCAGTTAATTGGTGAAATTGCGATTGTATTACAAAAAGACTGAAAATAGAGGTATTAAGTTGGCCATGGGATTGTAGTTTCTTGCTAAAATAATTTCTTAAAGTAAAAACAAGAGTTAATATAACAATTACAAATTGATTTAATGAATTATTCTAAATCTAACAGACTTCTTTGAACAAAGTTAATGCATAAAACACTCTTGCTTCTAGGCAAATTTAAATCAGTCCTTCGTAAAATTCCTGAAGTACTCAATTTGATTATGTTCAAATCAACAATTTTATGTTTTACGTCATTTTGTAAATGTAAACGTAAAAAGATGGTCATGGAATTGTAGTTTCATGCTAAAGAATTTTTTAATCATTTTTTTCACAAATAAACTGAAAATATTTTGAAAATTATTAATTTTAGGTATAAGACATGCTGGATGAAAAAGAAAGAATATCAAACGAGGCATCAAATGACATGAACGGCATGGGAGGAAGGAAGTGCTATTGAAAAAATTAAAAAAAAAGTTGTATTTACAAACAGTGGCACGCCCTGTATAATATTAAAAAAAATCTGAAAATTAAGAAATTTCAAAATACTACAGGACCACAATTTTCTGACATTTAAAAAAAACAAAAGTCGCCTAACAAATCAGTGGCGGCGGCCGCAAGTGGGATATTTTTTTTTTTTGAAAAACAATTGAATATCTCTTAAACCAAAGGAGATAGAGATGTAATAATATATAGGGTGTTCCATTTAAAAAATATAAGTTTACTTTACTCCAAAAACATGAAACACCCTGTATGATCAACAATATTTTTAAAAAGAAGTGCCTACTGATATCTATCCCTGGTCCAAAAATTATTTCTCTAACTTATTTCGTCTTTATACAATCTTCCACACCCTCCTAGTTTGGCCACTCTGTATATATATATATATATATATATATATATATATATATATATATATATATATATATATATATATAACGTGCATTATTGTATTTCATTTAATACCCACTTGTAGGTTGGAAGGTTGTATGTTGTTCCACACCAAATATTTTAGTAAATATAGTATGATAATTTAACAGGTTTAACGATTGTAAGTTCTACGGTTATTAGATGTATACATTTATAAATAAACAGCTAGACTTCAAGATTGTGTAGACCCTTCCGTAGGGAATCGAACCTAAAATAGCGAGGTGCATATTTCATAGTACCTTAACAGCAACTACTGCCCCAAACCGGGTACTTAAAATAAAGTCATACAAGTGTACACCAGCTTAATTCATTTCTATTTCAAACATATGTACAGGTCTCCAAAAAAATGTATAAATTTCCTTGTACCCGACAAGATAAAAATTTTCTTGTTTTAAATATGTCAGATATACTATGAAGCAATATTTATATAAGGGTCTGTTTACGATTTTGGGTGACACATTTAACTATCGTGTTTCATTGGTTGGGGAATACCGCGGTTGTAATATTATAAAAACGGCCCGTGTCATAATGCGTGCGCTTCCGCTCCAGCGGAGCGTATGTCCGCTTCCGTGCGTGCGTGAGCGAGTGCTTTCGTATGCACGTGCGCAAGCGTGGCCAGCGTGCGTGCGTGTGCACGTGCCTGCGTTTCTGCGTGTGCGCTTTCGCGTTTAAGATGTGTGCGCGTCCTTGTGAGTGCATGCGGTGTGCGCTCCCGCGTGTGAATGCGCACGTGCGTTTATTTGTGTTTGCGTTTGTCTGTGTGTGTGTGTGTGTGTGTGTGTGTGTGCGTGTGTGTGTGCGTGTGTGCGTGTGTGTGCGTGTGTGTGTGTGTGCGTGTGTGCGTGTGTGTGCGTGTGTGTGCGTGTGTATGCGTGTGTGCGCGCGCGTGTGTGAGTGTGTGTGAGTGTGAGTGTGTGTGTGGTGTGTGCGTGTGTGCGTGTGTGCGTGTGCTGTGTGCGTGCGTGCGTGCTGTGTGCGCGCGTGTCGCTGTGTGCGCGTGCGTGTCGTGCGTGCTGTGTGTGCGTGTGTGCGTGTGTGTGTGCGTGTATACGTGTGTGCGTGCTGTATCGTGTGTGTGTGTGTGTGTGCTGTGTGTGCGTGGTGTGTGCGTGTGCGTCGTGCGTGTGCGCGCTGTGTGTGTGGGTTGGTGTGTGTGTGTCGTGCGTGTGTGCGTGTGTGTGTGGTGTGCGGTGCGTCGTGCGTGTGTGTGCGTGTGTGCACGTGTGTGCTGTGTATCGTGTGTGGTTGTGTCGTGTGTGTGTGACGTGTGTGTGTGTGTGTGTGTGTAGTGTGCTGTAGTGTCGTTGTATGTGTGTGTGTGCGTGTTGTACGTGTGACCGTGCGTTTGTCGTTACGTGTGTGTGCTTGTGTGCGTGTGTGTGCGTGAAATACTGTGATCGTGTGTGTGCGTATGTGTGTGTGTCATAAGTGTGTAGTACGTGTCGAGTGTGCAGGGTGTGCTGTGTGTGTGCGTTGTGTGTTGTGCGTGTGCGAGAGGCCGTGTGCGCTGTGAGAGGGCGTGTGTGCGTGCGTGTTGGTGACACCGATTTATTAGATGTCATGGTTTTGTTATAAGTTACAATTTTGATTATGAAAGAAATATTTTGTTTTTTTATAGTAGGTAAATAATACATTATAAAAAAAGGATTACATATTACGTATTTTGATTTCTTTTATAAACGTTAACACAATCATTTGAATCGTTAGATATTTCTTTCTTGCCTTTTTGAAATACTTCAATCCGATTTTCATACTTTACTGTTACAAACAATAACAAGAATTACATACTAAACCATTACATACAACGGAGGGAACCCACCATTGTGTTATATATTTTTATTTTTTATTAAGTGTAAAACAACCACGATTTATTTTCTGATCTTAAGCAATTTAGATATCATTTAAATAATGAATCTTAATACCATAAGCTGTTGTTACTAATTAATCGTATGTCGTTTTTAATTGTTAAGAAAACAAATTTATGATTTACGTATAAGGGTTAACAAGAACTATGAATACTCTATTAATTTTGAACTATATGTTAAGAAATAGCATTGAAGCGTAATTAATAACCTTAAGAATTAGGGACTTCCCTATTTAAATCGTAATGTGGACATAGTCATACACTTGTTGGTAATTTATAGATGCTTTAAGTTAATCTAACTAGTTTTAATGTGTAATTACGTAAGAAAAGTAATCCGAATATAGTTAATTTTTTGCTTTGTTCTAATTAATAATCTAATTTATACTATAAAGAGCTAAACGTTTCTTACAAATAGCAACCTGAGTCTAATATGTAAATCACAGAACCATGTATACGCAATTACGATAACAATATTAGTAGCAATCATAGTTAACCATAAGTTACATTTTAACCACTGACTAAATGGAACAAGAACTAATCTAGTTAACTTACACAATAATCTATCTATTTAGTTTCCAATTTCTCTGTTAGTTACATAATCCAATAATAAAATCAATTTTTTGCAAGCTAATAACGTAAATAATTAATTATCCATGTGGAAGCTTTTAAAGAATGAATTCATAAATAGTTTCAAATCTTGAGTTGAAGAATACATATGCTTTTTAAATGCTAAGCTATCTTATTACAATTGCCTACACAGTCTTACATGGGACTAATGATTACCCTATTGTTGTTACTCCTCCTGTAATGCAATTACGAATACGAAATGAAACTAGCAAACGGTCAATAATGCTTCTACAATGGAAATGAATAGATAAAATTAACTTTTACATATGGACATTATACACTGATTATTTTGAAACGTGTTTATAAAGTTTATAGAACGTTTTACACTACTGGGTGTCAGATACTAAATAGCAAACTTAAGCTTAAGACTCGTGGAATTACATCAACGGTTAGTAAGATACAATTAATTGAAAATGATACCAGGAGGCATTAAAACAAATAAATGTATTTTACTAATAAAACTGTCAATTCAAAACAATGTTAAGGTTGATAAAAGACAAACAAGGCATTTCATAATCTTGTGCGTAACCAATTAAGCCATATGTCTACATTCCATGGAATGATCGATACTAAATTTTTATAATTCACAGATTATTAGTAATTGTAATACATGGAAACAATTATGGATAGTGAAGCCAATGCCTAGCTAACATAACCAAATGTTTTTAGCTCATTTTTTAAGACTTGCTTGCGTGTGTCCATACGTCAGTGTGTATGAACCCATTCTGTGATTTTTCAAGGAATTGTTATAACATTTTCTGATGAAAAACGTAAATAACTTTACATGCGACTATCGATTTGTACACCTCTAATGGTGCCCGGTAATTCACTGGAACATTTTGGCTTAAGGTTTTCTCAGTCACTTTAAAATTTTTGCATTTACAAGGTGGTGATTCATAATTGAAACATAGGGATTTAACATGGGAAATCACTTTTTTGCAGAAATTGGCTCCCCCTATTATTTTAGAGCAAAATTTTAAATAAACATTTTTTTTTTAAATATTAACCTGGAAGTGCATACTTTTTCAAAATCATTTCCCTTAAAAATAATACTATGAAAAATGAAACTTATTTAAAAAACACGCTTTTATTTACTCGTAGAAAGTGCTCTAAAAAGGAGAAAATATTTTTTTTCTTTGCAACAAAATATGATCAAAAATCTTTACGACTAAAAATAAAAGCGTGGGGCTCTCATATTATAAACATGTGACGGAGAGAAATGAATTATGATGAGCGCCTTACGCTTTTGTTTTTAGTCGTAAAGATTTTTGATCACATTTTGGTGCAAACAAAAAAATTTCATTTTTCATAGTATTTTTTTGTTTTTAGTCACGTTAAATATTTAAATCAATTTTATCAACCATGCTACACTCATAATTCGTTTAAAATTATTAGTTATGAGTTAATTTATAAATAACGGTTTTTTGAAATTAAAATTTTCACTAAATATGTCCGTGTGAAAATGATTGAAATTGATTTTTGTTTACTGTTCCAAAGGAATGAAATCCAGAATTAAATCTTAACAAGGATAATAGTAATGATTGACATGGGATTATTTTCTCATATCAAAATATGCAATTAAAAAAATGAAGTAATTTGTACGGTCAACAATGTCAAACTGAAGTTTGTGGATAGTTCAAGTCGCTTTGGCCGGGAATCAAACCTGCACCGACCGCGTGGCAGGCGATCATTTTGTCTTTCGACCATAAGTGCTCTGCAGTTTGACATTAAAATTGCTATTTAAACCATTGACAATAGAAATTAATGTTAATTATAGTTTTAATTAAGTGTAAATGCTAAAAGATTGTATTGTCATCAATTTTGGAGTTTCAAGTCGATTGGACTTGTAGAAGTGGTCGAAAAATCGATTACAAATTTTGACGCATACAACAAACACTGGAAAATCAACACGTTTTATATCAACTCTAGCCATGAATTATCTGTCACTGTCACACGCAATTTTCGACTGTAGTGTCAGTTCAACATGGAAAATGGTACTATTCTGAAAATTCGTTGAATAGTATCAGAGATTTATTTTCGGCGCTTTATACGGAACGGCAAATCCCTTACATTACATCGGATCATTCATAACTTCGAAGAAACAGGAAGTGTAGAGCAGAAATTCAAATGTAAGAAAGACGTCGAAGGAATAAAAAACGACAATGCAAGAGAGAATTACTTCAATATGCTCGCAACGGTTACGGAAAACCAGAATGTGAGTGTTAGACAAATTGGCGAAACATTAGGAGTACACCATACCACTGCTCTAAGAGTTCTGAAAAACCAAACACCAAGATATAACTCATACAAGTACCACACAGCAAGAAATATTTGGAGAAGATAGATTTCAGAGAATTGAGTTCTGCGAAAAAATAATGAATTTTTGTAATAGTGATAGAAATATTGCGCCACGAATACTATTTACTGACGGATCTTAATTTTCAAATAATCAAAATCAAAAGTACTGGAATGTAGATAATTTACATTTAACAGTGCAAAACGGCAGTCAGTACCGTCAAACAGTCAATGTTTGGGCAGGAATAGTAGGGCACCGAGGAATCGGTCAATTCTTTATTGAAGCATCCCTCACTGATGAGAAGTTTGGACCTGTTTTAGAAGATCTTAACATAGACCATGATGTATGGTTTCAACATGATGGCTGCCCTGCCCACAATAGTTTTCCTGTGAGGAATTATTAGGATGATACGTTTCCCAACAAGTGGATTGGAAGAGGTGGTACTCTTCATTGGCCAACCCGATCGCCGGATCTGTCTCCAAACTACTTTTTTTTGTGGGGCCACCTACACAATAAACTGTACAATAACCGGCAACAATATGTTGATTTGAATTCACTAAAGGATGCTATATTTGGAGAATGAAGCACCATATCTGCTTATCAACTAGCGAATGTGAGCCGAGAATTTTACGACCGCTTAGGATATTGTTCAGCTGCAAACGGCCACTTGGTTTAATTTATTATAAATTAGTAATTTTGTTATTTTGCCAAATTCGAGATAAATTTCATGGCTATAATTGATCATAAATTTGTTGATTTTCCCCTGTTCTTAATTATCTCTAAAGGAAATGGTTACGAAATTGGAATAATTCCAGTTTAATATTTTGAAAAAAATATTTATTTTAAATTTTGCTCTAAAATAATAGGGGGAGCAAATTTCTGCAAAAAAGTGATTTCCCTTTATTAAATCCCTATGTTTCAATTCAATTCTGTATATGACAATGTATTTGGGATTTGAATGTGTGCCTAGCGCCTTCAAATTTCTGTCTATAAGCTCCCGGAGGCTAAATTACGTATCCTATACGAATTCATGACCGGGATCATCAATTCGGATAGGGTACGGAAATTTCCGTACCCTATCCGAATTGAAGCATCAATATAGACGGAGGCGTGAATGGTAATTTGCTAAAAAGATTTAATAGCATTGCAGAAAATTTAACACGGCAACTAACTTAAAATGTACAAATAATAATGATGCAGTTCATCGCGTCAAGAACATACAAGTTCAACCAACAGCAATTGCACGTCGAAGTATAGACCTGCAGGAAATCCGAAATGTGTATCCAAAAAGAGGAAAAGATGCCTTATTGAAAATGTGATGGCAAATAAACCAAATGCAAAGTCTCACACTTAACTGCAGGTGCAATCAATATTTATTTTATTATTAAGATATTGACAATAAAACGTTTATTTTAAAACATTATTTTGTATATTAGCCCTATCCCTACGTTTTAAGACTTACCTTTTTTGTTTTATTTAAATTTATATTGAAAATTAAAACTTAATAAATAAAAATGAAAATTAGGGAACGGACGTAAGAAAAGGGGTAGGGATCTGAAATTAGTTTGTGAATGATAAATGGATATATGTTTTGCATGTTTTTGTAAAATCACCAATTCGGATAGGATACAGAAATTTCCGTACCCTATCCGAATTGATGATCCCGGTCATGAATTCGTATAGGATACGTAATTTAGCCTCCCGAAGCCAATAAATGATTTCCGTAAATGCGGTTATGATAACTTTTACATAAGAGGATCTTTTTGCGTTACACTTAGTAGACGCATGTTCCTAATAAGCGCATTTCGCTTGTTCATCTGTCTTAAAGAATCGTTCTATTGCTTTTTTGTGCACTATTTTAAACCGCTAACGCCAATATTGACTACACACGACATTCGAATTATTTTGCTTCGTCAGTTTAAATTCAATCGCACTGCGACTAAGGTAACTCAAATCGGATCAAGTGTAGTGGTTTCGAGCATACAACGCGTCTTTTGTTTGAAAAATCGAACAATAAGAACTGAAGAGAATGATTGAAAATGACAAGTCTAAACTGACACGAAAAGTTGCCCACGAACTAATTTGTGATTGCCACCTAAAGCAAATTCGTGTTCGTGGTTTACGTAACTATTAAACTATATCATTGTCCTTTTACACAGTTGCATACAACAGTTACAAGTTGGTTGGGTAATGGACCCTTATTTTTTTGGGCTAGAGTTCACCTGTGTTTTATCGAATGACTGTGATCCACCGGTGGCTCATACTTGTATTTTATCGAATGAGCGTGAACCACCGGAAGTTAACACTTGATTTTTATTGATGTGGTACACATACTTCGTATAACGCCTTTTGTGTTTCGCCAGTGGGTTCCAAATGTGGATGTACCACACGAAAAAATAAGTCTCAAATATGTTAGATAATCTAAATGCCAAAAACTCAAGTATATGATACACTTATCTGAGTTTTTGGTTTATGTTTTGTCTACACGATTTACTGATTTTACATGTTTTGGGTGTTTCTGCTTTTGTTGTCTGGTCTATTTGTTTCTTAGTTTGGTTTGGGTGTATGTGTTTGGTTGTTTGGGTATTTGCGTGTTGGTGTAGTTTGAGTTTGTTTTTGTTGATTAGTTTGTACATCTTAGAGTTTATGTGTTCGCGTGTCCTAATTTGTATTTAGTTGCCTATATTTGTGTTACCATATCAAAATAATTCCTTCTCTCTTACCTGTTTGAATTCTGGCACACTGTCAAAATGGTACATGAATGACCGTTTTCCTTATACACAGGTTTCTTATTGATCTTTACGTACAGTTTCTTTCCCCTCAGAACCCTAACTCCATTCTTTCCGATCTTATCTCAACCGCACCCATCCTTAATCCCAACTTGCATACTATATAAGTAATGTATATATGTATGCCCGCCCTCCCCTTGGGGGAGGGAATGAAACACGTTGCTTTTCTTTTTTTTCAACTTAGGTATTACGAGCTGTTGGTTTCATTCATGACTGCTGCATATACCATTCACTTATCTGTTAACTAAGCTTTAAATACACTACGATCTCTTATGTAATAATCTATTTTTAAAATCCTTGAGTAATTTTATTAGATAAATACAAAAACGTCATTGCTGAGAAGTATTTCTGAAGCTAGTTGTGGTTTTTTGTAATTAATTTACCTAATAACCGAAAATGGAAATAAATCCAAAACTGTTGTGTAAACATTCTACTTACCTTTAAAATTACTCAATTAAATAAATAAAAATATCTTAATTTTAGATACAATCTCTTTTTTTTGACTTTTAAAATTAATTATTAATTTTTTGTCTAGTTGTAGTTTATAAAAGTTAAGCTTCGGTGTATTAAGTATTTTTTTGCAAATTCGAGGTATACAAAATTTATATTACATAAGAATATGATCTTTTTACAGCACTGAACGCAATTCAGCCCCAGGACAAAACGGCCTAAGACGGAAAATCCTACGACATTTACCAGACGAATTTATAAACCTACTAACGAACATATGCAACCATAGACTACTTTCCTGCGGCCTAGAAACCTGCTTCGACCGTCATGCTCCCCAAACCACACTCCGATTTAACAATTATCTCTTCCTATAGACGAATATCTCTCCTAAGTTGTATCGGAAAATGCTACGATTAGATTCTAGCAGATTCTAGAGACTACCTAAAAACCAACAATATTCTTCCTGACAGTGAATTCGGTTGTAGACCCAACCGAAGGTGCCACAATCCCTTGTTGAAGTTGCTTACAGAGACTATCAGGATATTCAATCAAAACCAATGCAATCTGGACATTAAGCAAGCATTTGGCAGAGTCTGGTACGCCGGACATATCGAAAAAATCCGCAACAGAGGTATTCAAGTCCACCTTTCCAAACTACTGCGCTCGTACTTGACTAACTGATCAGTACGAGTCAAAGTAGGAAATACCTTTTCAAAACTCTTTCATCCCACACCAGACATACCATAAGTTTCTGCCTTATCTCCTATCTTGTACACAATTTCACTTGGGATATTACCACTGATATACAATCCGGAATCTCCGTGACGCAGTTTGCGGATGACACTTTTTATTCTGGGCAGTACATTGCAACAGCGCAACCGACTTCCGCAACATTTCTAAAATACTGCAACCGACTTCCGCAACATTTCTAAAATACTCTGAAACTTTTCCAACTGGGCCAGCAGGTGGAGAATCTCCATGAACCCCACCAAAACCCAAGAAATTTTCTTCCGCCATCCATACTCACGAGACAACACCAATCCCAACCTATCTGAGTAGAATGTAGCCATATCCCTCAATAACGAACGAGTAAGGCTCCGACATGAAGCGACATACGTGGAAATCCTATTTACCAGAACATTATACTATTTTCCCTACGTACAACACTAAACAGAATACGCAACCAGAATAATTTTTGGGCGCCCTTAGAGGTCGAATCAGAGGTTGCCACCCCAAAACATTAGAATACATATACAAAACATTCGGCCTGTTATAATTTACCGAGCTTCCTTATACCGCAACACGACACCATCTCTCCGCTATTGATTCCTGCAAACGCCGAATCTGTAGGTGCACACACAGATTTCCATAACGACACCCCAGTAACCTCACTATATAATACGCAAACATTAGGGTTATTACAGACATATTACAAACACTCCAAAGAACCTTCCCACCCAGAAGAATCTTCCCTGTCACTCTCCCTATTAGGGAAATGCTTACCACTCCTTACAACTACCACTTTTCTTCATTCCGCGCAAAAACTCTAGTTTAAACAATCTCCCGTCATTTTAATAGAAGAAGAATTCCTAGATAATACCCCCACATGCACTCCGAATCCCCACGTCTATCTAATTACGACCAACAAAATAACCCGGATAACAAATATGAAATAATTTCACACACCCATACACCAGTATTTACACTACACTATAATTCAATGCAAAAGCAACCATTTTAAATAAAAAATAATTAAAATTCATAATTGTAATTAATACAATACCACAGCACAACGCAACACCAACAACAGAAGCATCCCCGGGTCTAAGGTGTGCGAAGACTACTGAGCAGTCCACGATAGAAGAATGCTCTCACACATAACCACGAGCATACTGACAAAAAAATAAGGACACTGACAAGATGGATTGTTGATAAAATTTGCAAAAATCTCGCTTAATATTAGAAAAATATAGAAAAGTAAAATTAAAACTCATTTACGAGTTGATTTCAAATGTTTGCCGATGTTTACCCGACACTCACTAAATGGGTTTTTCTTACGAAGCGTTAAGAGACAGACTCTTTGTGCGATTTTTTGTTTTTCTCTGTAGACATTTCTGTAGAGGTTTAAAATAGGCTGGAAGCTTCGTGAACTGTAATAAATAAAAAAAAGGGAATAGTTTATTGGATTATAAAAAGGTAGAATCAAGCGTGAATTATTTAAAGTGGTCGAGTAGTGAAAGTATAACGGGCACGTTTCCAGATTTTTTAAGTTTTGCTTGTGACGGTAGCGGTTTCCGTCATAAGGTTAACTCCAAAAGGACAAAATTCTGCCGTAATTAAGCAAGGTTAGTAAAAGATTAGTTGAAAAGGTCTGTAGACCGGGAAATTGAGACTGGCTATCAAACAAATATAAAAATGTTTTAGTGGATTAAAGATAAGAGAGTTGATTTGTAGAAAACAAAGGTGTATCATGTTATGGTAATAATTTTTCTGAGCGCGTTTCAGAATAACACGGGCAGATCCAGACGTTCACTTTCATGCTTTTATTTGCATGTAAAGGTACAGACCCTAAACATATTGAGTTCAGGAGTTGAAACGATTACTCTGGCGATTTACGATTCAAGTAAGCGCACGCAATAAACACTCAGCATGGAGTATAGGGTAAAGTTTTATTTAATTTTATGCAATAACAGTCAGCTTGACAGTTTTTAGCTACGAATAAAATTATGATTATGAGCAGCCGATCGTGAATTTTTCAGTTATTAATTTTTTTGTGTGTTTTGGAATCTTTATACTGTCCGAGCCTTTGGTAAAGATGCCGTTTATTTATAACTGGATAGCGGAGATACCATAGGGGGCAAAGTTGTGAGTTCACTATTTTTCGCTGTCTCTGAGTGCTCTGCCCTTATATTCGTGTACAATAACCCCGATTTAGAATTTGTATTACCTACATTACGTGAACCTGGTAGATATATTGCATTAACGAATAAGATATTTGGACCATTTCTACGAGTTTAACTTGACCTTTGAAGACTTCCACGTCACAAAATTTAGTGCACGTCTCGTGACAAGATAGGACCGGCCCTTGAAATCGAATCACAGAGCACCGGCCGTGGCAGTTGGCGGAACTAAGCACCAATCATAATCAAGAACGTGAAAGTGGGCGTGTACGAGAAACGAACGAGAACGAGGCTGCACGTCATATCAATCAAAAGTTGCTAGGCCTTCTACTGACGGTATTATTCATTCATTTCAGATCTAAGTTACATTTTTTACATATAAAAAAGCTATACCGTATAAAATTAGACAAGCACTTTAAAGTATACTGTCAAACGCCATTAACTTTTCAAGATTAATAAAAATTTTAATGACTATCACAATGTTCACATGTTACAATATCTTAACGCATTATGAAAGTTACTAAAAGTGAAAAAATATTATTGTATGGAAGTAAACGTGAAAGAGACGATCGAAACAGTATATCTATAATTTCCTTTCGACCTTATTTGCATAATAAGAATTTATCACATGCGTAATTGACCAGACTGAAATAGTTCTTTTCCCAAATTAATTTAAACATAGAGTCTATTTATATGCAAACAATCCAAACAAATTCCACACAATACATTTTCATATAAAAACGTTTTCAGCATTTTAAATTAGATGCAATTGCCAGGCTAAGATAGCTTTAATAAACTCAAATTAATGTTCTCAGACAATGCAAAGCATAACAGTTGACCGATACCTTTAATTTAGGCACAATATACTATACTCTTATCTTATTGTATGTCGAGATTGAAGTACAACAGAATTTTAGTTTTACTTATTTTTGTGCCTCAGGCTAAACATAGAATCTTTTTAATATAATTATGTAGAAAGTCGTAAACACATCTACAACAGACATAATACCAGAAAATTGGGGATAAATAAATATCTGATTTACCCGAGGATATACCTCACAAAAATAACTTTCACAATGACAATGTTGTATGAATGCCAGTTTACGCCCACTTTTGCATTGATTGTATTATGTTTGCTTGTTACCTATGGTTTCTAAACACATCAAACCTTTTGTTAAGAACGCATTATAAATAAGCTTTAAAAATTTGTTATCGTTATATTAATGCTTGTTATTTATACATTCTCATATATATATATATATATATATATATATATATATATATATATATATAAATGAATCGTCAAATGTGTTCCTAAGACCAAACTCGAGAACGGCTGGACCAATTCTGCTATTTTTTTTTCAATAATAGTTGAAGTCTGAGGAAGGTTTTTATAAAAGTCTCCCAGAAAAACGCGATAACCTCATTTTTCTTTTTAATTAATGTAACACAGCGCGCGCTCAAGCCCTCGAATACTTTCTCTCTCACACACCGACTATCTGTCTCACCGCGAACGCACTAGGTGCGAGTACAGTGGCCGGCGCGTAAGAAGACGAGGAGCCGGCGCATCGCGAAGAACTACGGCGGTTGCCGATTATAATAAAAATACTAAGCAGTGGCGTATCACATTTGTATGTTTAATTATATGTATATTGGAAGAATGCGTATGAAGATGAATAATTCCAATATTTCCATTGGTGACGCGTTTTTTTTAACATTTGGTTTTTCATGTTTGCATAATAGGCATCTATCCCTGAAAGTATGTAGGCATCTCTCCCATTTGTCTAATAGGTAATTTTGAATGTATTTTTAATACACACTAATAAAAATGAAATAATGAAAGCATTAGGTACCCATTAGAAAATTGTCTTAAAGACGATTAGAGGGGAAAAACATACTTATCTAAATAATAAATTTATAAGCAGTTAACATAATGACAGCAATTAGAGGTTTGATATATAAATATCCGGATTCTTGGTACATATGCATATTAGTTTTTGAAAATTGATTATACGGTGTCAACATTTACTGATTTATAATCGGTTTTAAAAAATGTCTAAATCTGGAAAAATCTTAAACGGCCAAACGCGAGAAATAGTGCATAACGTGTTTCAATACTTTTTAACACAAGAAGAAGAAACCGAAACCTTACGGAGCATCAAGGAAAAAACTTCAAATGCAACAAAAGTATCAGTCACAACAATAGAACGAATCATAAAGGAAGCAAAGGAATCGTCCGCAAAAAATAATGGTACAATTATACTGAGATCTCCGGAGAAGAAGCGCAAAAAAAAAACATCCAGTTACGGATGTTGCAGAATATGATCTTAACATAATAAGACACATCATTTATAACTTCCATAAAACAGAAGAGAGTCGTGTGTGCGTTAAATCCTTACGACAGAAATTAATGGAAGATTTGGGTTGGAGTGGTCCAGAAAAATCGCTGAAAATAATCCTTAAAAAACTTAATTTTAAGTGGAGGAAAACAGTGGACAACAGAAGAATTTTAATAGAGAAAAGCGATATTCGAGAAAAAAGAATAGTGTACCTTCAAAACATTAAACGTTACCGTACTGAAAACAGACCGATCGTCTTTTTGGATGAAAGCTATATTCACAGCGGACATACCAGTTCACGAAGCTGGAATGACAACAGTATCGAAGGATTATTTGCTCCTATTTCAAAGGGCCAGCGAGTAATTATGGTTCACGCAGGGGGCGACATGGGTTTTATACCTAACTGTTTATTAACATTTAAATCTGGCACAAAAAGTGGAGATTACCACGACGACATGAATGGTGCCAATTATGAAAAGTGGGTCAAACAACGTCTTCTACCGAATTTGCCAAACAACTCCGTCATTGTTATTGATAACGCCCCGTACCACAGTGTTCTACTAGATCCTGCACCAACGTCGAATAGTAGGAAAAGCGAAATGTTAGAGTGGTTACATCAAAAACGAATTCAAGTTCCTGCGAACCTATATAAACCACAACTTTACAAAATTGTACTAGAAAATAAAAATCCGTATAAGACATATAAATTTGACAAATTAATGAACGATCATGGACATATTGCGTTACGACTTCCGCCGTATCATCCGGATCTAAATCCCATAGAATTAATTTGGGCAAAGATAAAAAGCGAAGTAGCACAGAAAAACGTTACATTTAAGTTAAATGATGTCATGGAATTGGCCAACAGAACATTTGAAACGACAACTACAGAAGATTGGAAAAGCCGATGTATTAAAGTAATTAATATAGAAGACAAATATCTTGAAAGTGAACAAATTTTGGATATATAAACTGAGAAGTTAGTTATAAATATGGGTGAAGATAGTGACAGTGATTATCAGTTTAGTGATTTGAGTGACAGTGAAAATGAAACATTTTAGACAATATTATTTTAGTAATAGGTATCAATTATGTGTAATGTAATAACATATTGATTTTATTAATTTAATTATAGTATTACTTCCAGTATAGCTTTTAATTATAATAAATTGCGTATTTACATAAAATATGGTTCTTTGAATTGCTTTTAATATACCATTAAAATATACATTATGCACCATGTAACGCCTCTGAGGTAAACGAACGCGGGAATTTGAACAACATCATAAAGTCGTCTTTCGCGTATAAGCGGGCTCGTCTTCTTACACACCGGCCACTGTAGATAACACGCATACTACTACCGCAACATTCATCCGATCGCCATGAAAGGCCGTGGGAGAGAGAGAATGTGTTTTATATTTGAGCGCAGCAAAGCGCGCCAGGTACTACTAATATATATATATATATATATATATATATATATATATATATATATATACATATATATATACAGGGTGGTCCGAATTTTATGCTCATAACTTCGAAGGCGTATTCTCCTTTAAAAAATAATATAAGTTTTCGATACAAACATATATCCAAAAATCCTTCGTTTCCAAGATACAGGGTGTCAAAGTTTTGTAAAATTTTTCGATTTTTTTTAATAGCTTCCACAGTTTTTCAGATATTGATTTGAAATTTGATAAAGTTATTACCTTATCAAGAAGCATTAATTTGAGTATTTTAAATTTTTTTAAATTCTACAGGGTGGTCCATTTTTGGGGATGTCGGTACCTTAATCCCCCACAAACTTTTTTGTGGTACGCCCCTGGTGTATTTTGATTGCAGATTTAGATTTCTTATTCAATTTAGAAAAAATTTTGTCTCTTGAGTTCTTTTCGTAAAGTGCAGATTTAGATTTCCTATTCAATTTAGAAAAAATTTTGTCTCTTGAGTTTTTGTCGTAAAGTGCACGATTTCCGAGATAAATGCGAAAAACTGTTCAAAAACATAGGAATTTTAGTTTACCGACTGACTGACAGACATAGACCTGAAATATTGCGTTTGTTTCTACCGAATTTGCCAAACAACTCCGTCATTGTTATTGATAACGCCCCGTACCACAGTGTTCTACTAGATCCTGCACCAACGTCGAATAGTAGGAAAAGCGAAATGTTAGAGTGGTTACATCAAAAACGAATTCAAGTTCCTGCGAACCTATATAAACCACAACTTTACAAAATTGTACTAGAAAATAAAAATCCGTATAAGACATATAAATTTGACAAATTAATGAACGATCATGGACATATTGCGTTACGACTTCCGCCGTATCATCCGGATCTAAATCCCATAGAATTAATTTGGGCAAAGATAAAAAGCGAAGTAGCACAGAAAAACGTTACATTTAAGTTAAATGATGTCATGGAATTGGCCAACAGAACATTTGAAACGACAACTACAGAAGATTGGAAAAGCCGATGTATTAAAGTAATTAATATAGAAGACAAATATCTTGAAAGTGAACAAATTTTGGATATATAAACTGAGAAGTTAGTTATAAATATGGGTGAAGATAGTGACAGTGATTATCAGTTTAGTGATTTGAGTGACAGTGAAAATGAAACATTTTAGACAATATTATTTTAGTAATAGGTATCAATTATGTGTAATGTAATAACATATTGATTTTATTAATTTAATTATAGTATTACTTCCAGTATAGCTTTTAATTATAATAAATTGCGTATTTACATAAAATATGGTTCTTTGAATTGCTTTTAATATACCATTAAAATATACATTATGCACCATGTAACGCCTCTGAGGTAAACGAACGCGGGAATTTGAACAACATCATAAAGTCGTCTTTCGCGTATAAGCGGGCTCGTCTTCTTACACACCGGCCACTGTAGATAACACGCATACTACTACCGCAACATTCATCCGATCGCCATGAAAGGCCGTGGGAGAGAGAATGTGTTTTATATTTGAGCGCAGCAAAGCGCGCAGGTACTATAATATATATATATATATATATATATATATATATATATATATATATATATATATATATATACATATATATATGGTCCGAATTTTATGCTCATAACTTCGAAGGCGTATTCTCCTTTAAAAATAATATAAGTTTTCGATACAAACATATATCCAAAATCCTTCGTTTCAAGATACAGGGTGTCAAAGTTTTGTAAAATTTTCGATTTTTTTAATAGCTTCCACAGTTTTTCAGATATTGATTTGAAATTTGATAAAGTTATTACCTTATCAAGAAGCATTAATTTGAGTATTTTAAATTTTTAAATTCTACAGGGTGGTCCATTTTGGGGATGTCGGTACCTTTAATCCCCACAAACTTTTTGTGGTACGCCCTGGTGTATTTTGATTGCAGATTTAGATTTCTTATTCAATTTAGAAAAATTTTGTCTCTTGAGTTCTTTTCGTAAAGTGCAGATTTAGATTTCCTATTCAATTTAGAAAAAATTTTGTCTCTTGAGTTTTTTTCGTAAAGTGCACGATTTCCGAGATAAATGCGAAAAACTGTTCAAAAACATAGGAATTTTAGTTTACCGACTGACTGACAGACATAGACCTGAAATATTGCGTTTGTTTAACAATAATGATCGCTTAAGTTCTCGTGCTGCTGCAAGACAACTGAATGCTCAAAACCTACGGGTATCCAAAAGTAAAGTTTTACGAACATTGGATAAGAATAACAGAAAATCATTTCACTTACAACCCGTGCAACATCTAAGGCCTGGAGATGTTCCAAAACGAATTGAATTTTGCAACTGGATTATAAGATCGGTTGAAAGAGACAATTCATTTTTACGGAAAATATTGTGGACGGATGAGCCTACATTTACTCGCCGAGGGGTAGTAAACTACCATAACCTCCATGTTTGGAGCAATCAAAACCCACATCAAATCAGGCCGCGGTCGTTCCAGACCGAATTTAGCTTAAATGTATGGTTGGGAGTCATTGATAATATCTTGTGTGGTCCATTTTTCCTTCCCCCCCGGGTAAATTCACAAGTATTTTTGAATTTTCTTGAAAATGATTTGCCCATTTGTTTGGAAGATGTTGCGCTAGATTTAAGGCACGAAGCTTGGCTACAAATGGATGGTGCACCAGCACATTTTGAAAGAAACGTACGCGAATGGTGCGATATAAATTTTCCGCAAAAGTGGATAGGACGGTTAGGAAGAGATGTGGACCATGTACCAGCAATAGGGCCAGCCGCCTGGCCGCCTAGGTCTCCCGAGAGGAGACCTAGAGGAGAGCAGCTACATGCGAGAATCGAGGAAGCATGTGAGACTCTGCGCAATAGACCACATCATATATTCGATGCTGTAAACTCAACATATCGTCGTTGCCAAATGTGCATTAATTCAAATGGATTTCATTTTGAACAAAATTTATAAAATTTTAAATAATATGTATGTACATATTTATTGTAGTTAATTAAATAATTGGTGTTTGTAATTTCGTTTATTAAAGTTAAAAAATCTCGAAAATCGTGCACTTTACGAAAAAAAATCAATAAACACATTTTTTTCTATATTGAATAAGAAATCTAAATCTGCAATCAAAATACACAAGGGGCGTACCACTAAAAAATTTGTGGGGGATTAAGGTACCGACACCCCCAAAAATGGACCACCCTGTAGAATTTAAAATACTCAAATTAATGCTTCTTGATAAGGTAATACCTTTACCAAATTTCAAATCAATATCTGAAAAACTGTGGAAGCTATTAAAAAAAATCGAAAAATTTTAGAAAACTTTGACACCCTGTATCTTAGAAACGAAGGATTTTTGGATATATGTTTATATGGAAAACATATATTATTTTTTAAAGTAGAATACGCCCTCGAAGTTATGAGCATAAAATTCGGACCACCCCGTATATATATATATATATATATATATATATATATATATGCTCAAATGAGAGCTTTAGCTATACAAATCAGCATAAGCAAAAATTTGTTAAGTATGTTGTTGATAAACTGTGTGCTTTTCGCGGGATTACCGTACATAGATTACCACTATCACTATGAACTCTATAAAGTTACTTTTGGGATCAGATAGAAAGTGAGGTAGGTAATATGACTTTTAAATTAAGTGAAGTGCGACAGCTTTTAATGTAAGCCATAGACCATGCGCAAATGTGGAAAAAGTGTGTTGATCATGTAATTAAACAGGAACACCGTATGTGGAAACTTGATGTGATAATGGTAGAAACTATAGAGCCCGTTACAATATCCATAGGACACCGAATCGGATGAGGATGATAAAGACTGATTGTTAGTTACATATCGCATTTGTTTCTAAAATCTACCATTATGACAATATTAAATGTAAAAAAATTAATATTATAATTATTTTATATTAATCAAAACATCCGCATTTTGAAATAGACGCATTTAAAATAAATATTCACAATAATTTGCAAACAGCACATTTACAGCATCTTCATTTAAACTAGCCCAGCAGTTTGCTGCTGATTTCTGTTTGCTACTTCCATGCAAAAAAACGACACTATTTCACTAATAACATGCAGCAACTGATGCGCGACCACAAAATTTCAGTTTATATACTGGCGCAGTTACAACTGGATCGTCTATTTCCTAAAAAAAATAAGTCATTGTTTTGGAATGCTAATTTTGCAGATTCCATAAAGGTACAATTTTCCTGAAATTGCGACCTTGAGCAATACAGCAGTTACAAAACCAGTTACAACTTAATTTTAGAAGCTTCTCTACCTTGTAGATTCTATTTCCTAGAATTCATTCACAGGTTTCCTAATAACTGGAACCAGTTTCCTAAGAACAGACATCGTTATGCTCGAGTGAATTCAGTTGTCCTCGAATAAGTAGGACAATGAGTGGGAAATGTCGAAACCCACAAAATCATAATACTCTTCGTTTCTACCTATATGACCGTTAGCCTCTCCTCCTTTTCGTTTCCACGAATCCACTAACTTCCGGGTTTAAGAGGTAAATGAACTGTGAACTGGTTCTGTTTTTAGATTTATGTGAATTGTAACAGACAGCCTTAGAGTTCAATGAACTTTGGTGTTGAGAAAGTCGATGGATATGGCTGAAAGCTAGCAATGAAAACTGCCACGATCAACAAGTAAATTTAACAAAATTTAATCACATTAATAATATAGATGAAAAGTTGTGAAAAACTCTAATTCAAAAATGGTGAAAGCATTTACAACTCAAAATTTGACATATCAATTAAAAATCTAGTCAAATGATAACAAATCTAACAAAAAATACACAATTTTCCGTTACTACTTAAAGACTGTAAAAACATTGGTATAATTAAAGATAAGTATTTTAAATATGTGTAATAATGGTGCAAGTTTACATTTTCATAATTAAAGTTCTAGTTTATCGGGCTAAAACAATTTGTGATCCTGAATTTTTCGAAGATAAATTCGATCATTTACAAACGTCATTACAAGCTAATTGTTATTGCCTTAAAGACATTAAAAACGTAATTAAATATGTTAGGTGTACCCGTAAAAAAGAATTAATATAATGTTGGTAGAGTTTTTCTTCCTTTCGTTCCCTAATGTTACGGATAAAATTGGAAAAATCTGAATTAATCATGGTATCAGAACGATTTTCAAACTTAGAAAGATTAAAGAATATTTAACATTACCTGAAGATGCGGCAAGTCAATTGTTAGATTCCGGAGTGTACATCCAAGTAACTTCAACAAGTAAGAAGAAATCTCCAATTAAATAGATTTTAGTATCTTGTAATTAAAAAGGCACAATTGTACGTCTAAATTTTAACTTTTGGTATGTCTAGGTTTTTTGCTGTGTTTTTCGTAGATCTCGAAGTACATGCTTTACCAATTAAATATGCTTAGTCATCACAGCATTTCAATAAATTAATAGTTAAAGTTCAAATGAAAACGATATTAAATGTATACATTCTGTTTTAAATGTGAATAAATGTGAATGCTGAAGGCCTGGTGAACATTTGTGTAGAAAAATACTGTACATAATATATGGTTTAAGCAAAAATGTCAATAGAGGTGTATCTAAAAGCATGATTGACTTGATCGCTTATGATGCGTGGCTTGGTGTGTGGAACGGTTCACTTTTTGGTTGTATCTATAGTATACATATACTATATAGGGTATCGAGAAAGAAATGTGAACGTAGTACGACCGTCCAGAATTAAAGTAAGAAAATTGGTAGCGGGACGTTGTGAGAATGAGGTATGCGGAAGAATTAAGTAGAAATGTGAATGTGAATCTAATGATACAGAACGAGCACATGTAGGGCAGTGACATTGTAAATACGTGGATGTTATTGAGAGATACTATTGTCAATTGTGCTGCACCGATATGTGGTAGAGCGATCGTGGATAACGCAAAAAAAGGGAGTTTGGTGGAGTTAATCTGTGTAAAAAGCGGTATGTAAGAAAAAAGACGCGTACATGGCAATAATTTCTGTAAAAAACGAAACTGAGAAACAGCGGTTAAAGTCAACAGATTAAGAAAGAAAGAAGCGAACGATGCAATAAGGATGAGTAAAGAGGGAGTGAGAGTGGCAGAAGGTGATGAAACGCAACATGATTTTGAAGAAAATAAGACAATTTTCTGGAAGTGTGTAAGAGATGTAAAACGTGTATCAAAGTAAAACAAAGGAATGCTGAAAGGTATAAACGAGATAGTATATGATGAGTACGGATTGGGGAAATTCTGACAAGAATATTTTTCAAAGTGGTACAGACAGGTTACTAAGTTGACTGGGGAGTTAAACAAGGATACTGCGAAGGAAATAAGGAATAAAACCGAAAAGATATAGAGTTGAATGGGACAAAGAATGAAAAATGGTAAAGCTGCATATGTGGATGAAATTACTGTGAAATGCTGAAATATGGATGTGCCAAGCTTGAGGAAAGATTGTGTGAATAATTTAATATTGTTTTAAGCGTGTAAAAGTACCGATCAATTTGAAAATTGTTTGTTGCGTGTACATAGTAAGGTATTTGGAAATGTTGATACGTGCAATAACACAAAGCAAGATTTGGTATATTCAAGCTGGCTTCATGCTAAGACAGAGATGCGTGGATCAGATGGTTGCTCTGCAGCAGGTGATTCAAAAGTGTTTAAATGTGAAGAAGAAGCTGTATTGTGCATTTATAGACTTGGAGGAAGCGTATGACAGAGTGAATAGAGAGAAGCTCTGCGACATTTTACGTGAGTATGGAGTGGTCAAATGTCCAGAGAATGGAATAAAAGTAGTATATGCGCGAAAATTCGGAGGAGCTACAAACAATGAAATCTGTGATAGTATGGATCTAAGGGTAAAAGGAGGCATAACGAAGGTAACAGTATGTGATCGTGAATATGAAGAGAAGGTAGCCTGTTTACCCTGCAGGATAGGATTGTAGAACAAGCAGACCAGTTTGAGTATTTTGGTAGAATTGCACTCCGGATGGTGGAATGCATATTGAAATAGAGCGCAGTGTCAATGATGGAAGGAAAGTGATCGGGAATATATGGACCATAATTAAAAATGAGAGCGTGAGCATATCGATGGAAAGAGTGATATACAATAACGTCTTCATCCCTTCAGAAAAAAAAAACACGAAAGTATATTAAATGCTGTGGGCATGATATTTCTGAGGAGCGTATGCGCTAGAATGAGAATGGACAGAGTGAAAAATGAGTAGGTAATGAATGAGTGTAGCGTGATAGATTTGTCTTGGATAGTTTGGTAACATAGAAAGAATGAACGAGAACGATTGACGAAACATGTATATGTATAAAACGTAAGGTTGTGGGTAAGATTGGGCATGGCAAGGATCGAAAGTTGTGGTTGTATTCAGTAGAAAGAGTGATTAACAAAGAAAAGATAAGTCGTTCTAAGAAGAAACGGATGTGCATGAATGTTTTGGATACGAAAGAGGTATAGTCGTGAGGATATATATCTTTGCCGTTCTAACACGTGCATTTGGGTTAGATGGTAAATGTATTCAATTTTTCTGGCCGTAGGCGGTGAAGTAAGAAGAGCGCTTAACGTGATAGTCGTTTTAAATTGAGGTATCTACGCCAAAAAAAGATAACAGTAGGGTAGGGCATATCTGTTACGACATAGAAAACATCCACTTAAAGGCGTAAGGTAGTGAGTGATACTTTAATGAATGTTTTACGTGCATACAGAATTGCACATTACAAGCATCATTAAAAGGAAAGCGTAAATTTATATAAACGCATATACAATGTGACCATTTAAGTCCGCACCATATGGGAATTTTTTTAACCTCGGCTTTAGCATAGATCTGATTATCGCACCCATTTTTGCTTCAAATAAAACCAAAAATGAAGTATAGTAAGTTGGTTTTACAACCGACGTCATCTGTCAAAAATTACATTTTTACGAAAAAAATTGAAAAAAACGCATAAATTGGGCGAATTTCGGAAAAAATTATTATAAAAAGTTGTTAATTTTGTGCTTTTAGACTTATGTACTGAATTTCAACGACCTAGTATGATTTTGAATTTTTGGCAGTTTTTTGACATTTTACCAATTATTTTACATCTTGATTTGATGTAACCTACGTAAAATTCTTTACCTAATGAAAACTGAACATGCCAAGTCTATTTAAGTTAAAAACAAAATGGCTTTCAAGATTTTTTTTAAATTATAAAAATTTATCCACCATCATGAGTCATGTTTGGTGCAAAGTTCGTTTAACTTTTGTTTTGAAGCAAAAACATATTTTTTGCTTTTCTAGTTACATAGAAAACTCAATTCAAATTTGGTGGGGTGTGTTAAAACAAGAGTTTTCTTAGCGTTGAATTAAAATTTTTAACAACGTAATATTTTTATTACAGACATAAATTTAACAATTTGCTATTTTACCTCTTTTTCTTTTAATACTTCAGCTAAACGTATTTCTCAAAAGGATAAATTTGATTTATTATGATAAATAACACATTTTACATTCTAATCAGAATCTGTAATGGCAGTTACGTAATAATATATTTCAATTAAAAACAAAAGTTAAAGGAACTTTGCACCAAACATGACTTCTGATGATGGATGAAATTATATCATTTTTGAAAAAATAGCAAAAAACATTTTGTTTTCGGCTCAAATAGATTAGATATGCTGAGTTTTCATAAGATAAGGGATTTTACATAGGTTACATAAAACAAGATGAAAAACAATTGGTAAAAAGTCAAAAAACTGCCAAAAATCAAAAATCATAGTATGCCATTGACAATTAACACAAAGGTTTAAAATGACAAAATGAACAACTTCTTCTAATATATTTTTTCGAAATTCGGGCAACTTATGCGTTTTTTCCATTTTTTCTTAAAAATGTCATTTTTGACAGGTGACGTCGATTGTAAAACCAACTTACTGTAGTTCATTTTTGGTTTTATTTGAAGCAAAAATGGATGCAATAATCAGATCTATGCTAAAGTCAAAGTTAAACAAAATCCCCATATGGTGCAGACTTAAATGGTCACACTGTATAATAGAGAAATGATATAATGTGATTTCAATCGTATATGTGAAAATAGGTAAGTAATAATTATACTTATCATCTTCCTGTCGCTGATATTAAATTTCTATACACCTTTAGAAAAAGCACAACCTAAATTATTTTTAGTTCACCACTATTCAGAAAAACTAAATACTCACTTGCCTTCTCACACAAATGCCGTTTTTGAAATTTATTCATCTTACCGACTATATACAAAGATAGGGCGATCTGGACGAGAAATGTTCATAGAAAGTAAACATAAGAGGTGAAATACGGTTTCAGCCTACCCTGTAAGGGAATAAAATGATGGGTATGTATGTATGAATTTTTTACCATTGATGGTATCTTATTTCGACGAGAGGAAAACCTAGTAAGATGTAGAATAGTTGTGGTATAACCTGTAAATAGATCAAATCAAGCGGTATTTATAAAATGAATTTAACTACACAAATCAACACAATTAAATTTATACTGCAACGTTCGATCCTCATTTTACATACTAGTTTCATTCAATAATGTAACTATAGCATTACTTACCTAAATACGTGTAAACCGCCGTTGGTTAAGCGCTTTAGAACGCGGTTTCAGTAGTTATGCTTTATTTATATGTTTACACGCTTGTTTCTCTAACCATTATTATTTGTTTATGACCTGTTTACACAATCTACGGTTTATAATCATTGCAGTAACATCTCTCGATATTACAGTGTGCTTGCAGTTGCACAAACCTGACGCAATGCATGCACATGCATAAGCATTCACTGAAAATTCATGTGTGCTCGAGAATACTGAAATCCTTTAAGACCTATTCTCGTGAGCCAAATTCTCATATGAATTAGAATATTTCGCATTCGAGACTATCTAGTTCACCATGACATTAGGTAACAAATATTTTTGTGATACTTTTAATGACCTTTATTAATGCAGTAGATTTCTCGTATTAAACACAACACAGATGTCCCAAATAAAAGCAATCATAAATATTAAAATCCCGATGCAATCTTTTGATCTTGCATAAATGCAAAATAAGAGGCATTATTACATAGTTATATGTATGTACAATTCAATGTCATGCCAATTATCGACATGTATGTACATTTGTAATTTATTCCAAAAGCAAGTTCAAGGAATGATATGCTAACATGTGCCAGTATCAATCCTTGTTGATCTGAAACGTTCACGACCAAAGTAAGCTTAACAAAAATTCCTCTTTGTTTGTAACTGATCGTTCCCACAAAAAAAAAAGAAATGCAATTTCCCATACTTATTATTATCCTCCAATATTTGTTAACAAGTTATTAACAACATGTAACAAATATGTAGTATCAACGCATGTAAAAATCTATAACGTTTCTTAGTAATTTTGTTTACCATTTGTTTGTGGATTACAGAAAACGCTTTATGAATAATTCATTACCAATGTCTTCTTTGCAATTATACAGGGTGAGGTTATATGCTTACTGTGCTTTCTTGTTACGATGTATACTGTATTATACATTTACAATGATCGATATCAGTAATAGTGTACAATACTTCCAAAGCTCATGAAGTTTTAACACTAATAAATGCAGAATACACTCACTGAGACAAACCCATAATACTTATGTACTTACTAATTTATCCATAGAATACGTGAAATACCCTGCAGGAGAAAAATAAAGTAGTCCTCTAAATGGTACCGAATTTTAAACGTCGTAAAAGAAATGCAAATAGTTGTTAAGCTCTACAAGTTAAACAAATCTGTTAAACATTCAGTACCATCTGATTTAATAATCAGAGTGAACAAAGAATAAATTCATATAACTATAAAGTACTCATTTCTATTCATAAAATTATACAATTCAAATAAAGTAATCGTAAAAAAATCATTAGATACTATAAAAATCTCCGATTGTGCCACACTTAAAAAATTATAATTTTCTCAAACTTTGATGTCAAGTTAACAATTCATAAACCAAAATACCTAACACTAAAGTGTACATAAATAAATTAAAAATAAACCTATTTTATCAGTATGGATAAGCAATGATCGTAGTTAAATAAGCTATAAGTATTATTACTAATCCAATTAAATATACAACTAAGGATAGAATGCACTCTCTACATTTAATAATAATAGTCAACATTTTGTTTATATTAGACGTTGGTCGAACAATTTAGGCGTAGTGTGGGTATTTGCCAGAACATTAATCTTTCAATTGGAGAGTTTTTCTGATAATTAGTCTTACAGAATCTCAGAGTGAAGGTTTCTGTATGTCTAAGTGTCTTTAAAGGAATATTGAAGTTGATTAATTTAAGTAAATAAGTACAATCAATCAGGCCATTCATCAACTTGGAAAAAATATATAAGATCAGAAAACAGTTAATGTATTGCTACAGATTTGTGATAAAATAATTAAATATGAACGCTTGTTCAGATAATTTAATTTTATAATCGTATTAACAAAAGCTAAACGTGAAATTTTGAGTTCAAAGTTTCTGAAAACCTTTCAACCTAATTTCTAACATTACCCAATACTATTTTAACCTGAAATTTATAACGTGGACGTTCTGATAATACCATCCATTAAGTAAATAAGTAATCATTAAAATAAATTTAATCTTTATGGTGTGAAGTTTAAGTAATATTAATTTATTGACTTGACGTAGTAAAAATAAAATTATTTAATAAACTAAAAAATTCCACATTATATAAATTATGTATGATTTAGTAGTTTCCACATCTTTATTCTACATAAATATAACTTGTATTGATAGCTTAGTTGTCAGTACTTTCTTTAGTTTAATTATCTGAAAAGTTTATCAGATTCTCAAAGATTCTGGATGATATTGACTTTTTATTTTATATAACATTTCTTCATAATTATTCAAATTTAATCATAAATGTGTGACTAACATCATTACATAAATTAAATTGTGGTATTAGAAATTGATAACTTAATGATGTTTAGATTTTCTTATTCAGTATTTGTGCTCCTCTTAATTAGCCCATTAATTATGTGCATTTAAAAACAGCAAGCTAACGGCACACTTTGAAAGTGCAAAATAAGACCATTCAATCATTTGTACAGTAGTAAGGTTTGGCACATTGATTAAAATATCGCATAAGTACATAACCGTCATAATTATTTTTGATTTTCAAAGTGGCCAGCTAACTGTATGTTTAGCTCACCTTTTGGAAAAATTAAAATGGCGCTGCAGCTGGTGAATTTGGTGACAATTAAAATATCGCATACGCACTCCCGTGCACAGTGATTAGTCCTCCAGGTAGAAAGTGTTGTGACATTGATTAAGCTGTTTCGTATGAAACTTTAAATTTTAAATTTTCCCGCCATAACAATTAGCGGTTACCATAGACATGTGATTTGTTTTCCCCCAACCGATTGCGGTATTCAAATCTTTAACTTTTTCTCGAATAAATCGAGAACGGATGTGGTTATCGCGAAGCGGTTTTCAATAAAATTTAGGTAATTTTAAGCCGCGTAAACGGTCTGTCAAATAAATAGTACCGTTCTATTTGGTTTTTTCCAAAAAATCACAAAAATGTGTACTCGCTGCAGAGAACGCGATCTAGTTTATTTGTTTAAAACTTTAAAACGCCTCAACAGAAAACACGCTTCAAAAGACTATAAATTGCTATCTCACACGAGGCTAAGAATATTCGAATCCATTGAGTGGTTCAGGAGATATTAAAATGTAAATATTGGAAAATGCATTGGCCTCTCCCTCCGTTATTATGAGAGATACGGAAAATGTCGCAAAGCAAAATGATGCCGTATCACACAAGCTCTCAAATGATATTTTCAAAGTTAACCACAACACCCAATTTTCCGAGATAGCAGGAATTTTTTTTCTTCGTAGCAGTTACGCTCCATATCGGTCAAAATAATTTCCAGTCATTTCTTCTATTTGCTTTACTTATAAGGTATTTTCCCAAACCTCTAGGCCTTACCATTGTCGAGATATAGCCTCCGTACTTTTATCCGGACACCGGTATATATATATATATATATATATATATATATATATATATATATATATATATATATTATTGATTATGGTTTAAACTTCCTATGAATTGAAATAGATGATCACTAATTATCATCAAATTAATTACTAATTAAAATCTTACACTCATATCATGTTTTCTAGCTCTCTTACACTTGATATATTGTTTATGCTAAATTAATATCTCTCTCTCTCTCTCTCTCTCTCTCTCTCTCTCTCTCTCTCTCTCTTGCTTTTTCTTTTGTTATAAAAGCCATTAATTGTATAATGATTTAGAAGATGAGATAATAAATATAACCTCTGTAGATTTAAGAAAAAAATTAAAGACTAATTCCTTTCAAGAAACAGACATTACGCTTTTTAAGAATAGTCAGTACATTTAATCTAGATTGTGATATTATAGCCTTATTTAATTAATTTTTGTTAAACATTTATAACACTTAGATAATGTTAAGTTCAGTTCTTGTTAAAACATAAGCATTAAAGTCCTTTTTCAGACTAACCAATTAATTTAATCTAGTTTCAAATGATGTTGTTAGATTTACTTAAGCAATTAATTTATATAGTAGTTTTTAAGGAACTGTTTTTTATAGTTATACTTTGTAAGAGTATCTCGTGAAGAAGAGAGGACTCATTGAGACCCAATCTAAGCGAGATTATAAATAAATAATAAATCAATCAATCTCCCTCTCTCTCCCTCCTCCCCCCCCCCCCCCCACTCTCTCTGTCACTCTGTCTCTCCGTCCGTCTCTTTGTCTCTGTGTCTCTGTCTCCGTGTCTCCGTGTCCCCGTCTCTCCGTCTTTCCCTCTCTCCCTCTCCCCCCCCCCCTCTCTCTCTCTCTGCCTCTCTGCCTCTCGGTCTCTCGGTCTCCCGATGTCTCGGTCTATCGGTCTCTCGGTCTCTCTGTCTCTGTCTCTCTGTCTATCGGTCTCTCGGTCTCTCTGTCTCCCTGTCTCCCTGTATCTCTGTCTCTCTGTCTCTCTGTCTCTCTGTCTCTCTGTCTCTCTGTCTCTCTGTCTCTCTGTCTCTCTGTCTTTCTGTCTCTACGTCTCTCCGTTTCTCGACGACTCAAACATTACGGTATTGCTATCACTTGATTTCACTCTAGCTTTTGATACTATAGATCGTAACATTTGGTGTTGTGTATATTACAGTATTTGAACTTTGCTGACAGTACATTAAAGTGGTTTGTTTCGTATCTTCGAAATAGATTTTAATGTGTAAAAACGAATTCAAACAAATGCTCAAACTGGCGACAAGTTCAGAATGGGTTACCGCAAGGATCAACTTTATCAACATTAAATCAGCATTTAATGGTCCCTATAATTAAGCTTTCACATTTACCAACACATACTTTGAAATAACCAGGACTTGTCAGATTTTCAGCCACTAAAAAAAGTTTATTGCATAACGCTTGGAAAATTACAAACTTATTTTGATATGGTCAATCATTTATAATAAAGGAACAATACCAAAACTGAAAGCTGTCATCACTAATTGGAAATTAATGCTTTCATTCCAACATCAAACGTATACGCAGAAATACACATATGCAGGAATTGTACAACAACGTGATACAAAGATTTAAAATACAATAACACTCGTAAAACCCTTATAAGTACATGATAGTTGAAGAATAATTTTTTTACGAAATTACAATGTGGAGTTTTTGCAAGAAACGTTGAAATGAAAGGTGTCAGTGTAAGGATTTTTCAAATTAGACGACAGCTAAATAATTCTAAAACTTCATTTTCATCACACCCTCTAACTTTCAATATCCAGGCAACTAAATAAACTCGAATAATAGTTTTCATTCCAGATGTATTACATTGTTAAATTAACTTCAATCCGTAAATCACACAAAGGCATGTTTTTAGAAAGATAAAAATAGGGAAAAGGAAATGTATGTGCAAAAAGCAATACTGAAAAGGATATTCTTAATTATCTGTGAATTGAATTAATCGATTTATAAGGTAGTGCATGTTCAAAGTCACTTAACTCTCCGGAAGTGGAGCAATTTTATTGTAGATATTCAGACTACAATTTCCCCTTCAGGAACTACTTTTCGATACTGATGAAATCCTGGAACACCGAGGATTAAACAATAACGTCCAGTATGGAGAAAATCAATAATTACTGTTAGGATTTGAGATTTTTGTGTTCGCAAAAAGAATTACTTGGTTACTGCTTTATTCATGTATCTAAGGTAATTTTTCTATTTGTTATATGAACTAAAGCGAAAGAAATTTTTTTGCAATAAACTTCCGTAACCTCAGACGTTGAAAAGGAATAATATTGAGTGGTAATAAAGAGTAAGCATTTCCGTGACATTTATTTTTATGAAGTAGTTATGAAACATCCAAATGTTACTGTTTCATTTACCTAAGAATACGGGTTACTTTTTACAAATTCTGATGAAAAAAATCCAATAATGCATGAAATGGACGCTACCCTTAATGAAGCACTTGTATTCGTTCAAGATTAAAGAAAATCATCCCTTCAGATTATTAAGTGCTGATTAAAAAATTTTATGATGAAAACAGAACAATTTTATATGTAAATAATTAGTAACCTTATCGCACTGCTCTATATGAGTTTTTCTCATACACATACACCGATATGATCAATACTTATATGCACAAAGTGCGCGCCTATTTAGATGAATCTTGGAACAATTACTTCCCCCCACCACGCATACATACAAAATTTACACATAGCGGGAACGTGGTCAAGGGAAATAGGAAAACTCAAGTGATTCGCCGTCACCATTAGGTGCTCACAGCTACTCACTTTTCATGTACGATTTAAATATCGTTTTGTATTATTTTACACAATATTACTAATTAGTATCATAAACAGGATCTAGGTAAAATAATTGAAAGTAATTCTTAGAATCTCAATTCTTCAAGCTCATCTATTCAAAAATCGATTGTCCGAATGTTAATATTTTAAATTCTTTAAATTAAGTGAATTGAGTATAGTAGGAAAAGTGGTAAATTTTTATAATAACCATAGATGAATAAAAGTATAGGTAGCAACAGATTTTTGTTTTTAGTGGGGGAAGCTGATGATACGTTTTTCAGTAATCATAGGAATCAAATGATAAATTATTCCAATAATTGATACTTACGAAGAATTCTTTAAAGGTCAAGATAAACTCGTAGAGGTGGTCTAAATATCTCACGCGTTCATAGCAATGTGTCTGGTTCACGTAATATAGGTAATACAGATTCTAAATCGGGGTTATTGTACACGAATATAAGGGTCGAGCACTAAGAGACACGGAAAAATAGTGAACTCACAACTTTTTCCCGTATGGTATTTCCACTCTCCAGTTCGTACCAAAGGCTCTGACAGTATAAAGACTCCAAAACACACAAAAAATGAATAACTGAAAAATTCACGATCTGCTCCTCATAATCATAATTTTATTCGTAGCTAAAAACTGTGAAACTGACTGATATTGCATAAAATTAAATAAAACTTCACCATATACTTAATTATGAGTTATTATAAGTTTTTCTTTTTTTTTACAATTTACATCAGTTCTACATACATAAAGACAAAATTTACTCGATTGGGGCTTGAACCTTGATGGCGCAGTTGGTTAGCGCGGTACTCTAGCAAAGTACAGGTCGTAGGTTCAAATCCTACTCGAGGTAAACTTTTTATTTATGTATTTAATAAAATTAATAATAATTTTTAATTAATTATGAGTGTTTACTGCGTGCGCTTACTTGAATCGTAAATCGCCAGAGGAATCGTTTCAACCCCTTAACTCAATATGTTTAGGGGCAAATAAGAGCATGAAAATAAACGTCTGGATTTGCCCTTGTTATTCTGAAACGCACTTATTACCTTAATATGATACACCTTTGTTTATTACAAATCAACCCTCTTATCTTTAATCCACTAAAACATTTTATGTTTGTTTGATAGCCACTCTCAATTTCCCGCTCTACAGACCTTTTCGACTAATCTCTTACTAAACTTCGTTAATTGCGGTAGAATGTTGTCCGTTTTGGAGTTTTTCATCAGTTATCCTTATGACGGAAACTGCTACCGCCACAAGCAAAAGTTAAAAAATCTGGGAACGTGCCCATTATACTTTCACTACTCGACCACTTTAAACAATTCACGCTCGATTCTAGCTTTTTATAATTCAATAAACTGTTCCCTTTTTACTTTATTTAAAACAGTTCACGAAGCTTACAGCCTATTTTAATCCTCTACAGAAGTGCCTACAGAGAAAAACAACATACCATACAAGGAGTGGGTCCCTTAACTCTTCTTAAGAAAAGCCCATTTAGCGAGTGTCGCAAAATAATTGAATTTGAAGAATTGGTTTCGAACAATTGAATTCGAGAGAATTACCGGCATTGCATAAATACAAACATAGTTGACTGTTCACCTAATCTGTTTTGTTCTCATAATTAAAGTGAAAAACTAGATTTCGTACCAAACTAACATTACATTGTAAATGTATAGAAAACTGTATATACTGTTCTTTTTATTCATTACAAGAGAATACTTTTGGGTTTTTCAAATTTGACAATTTCTGCCCTTTTTTTGACTCTTTGAGGTGGCATAATCTCGAAAATAAACATAGAAGAATTTAGTGGTAATAGCACATAAAAACACAGATCATAGAAATTTCAGATTCTCCATCAAATCTTACTTGAATAAGTGTACCACATTATCAGACTAGTACAAGAAAGCGTAATTGAACAAAGATGACGGACACTAATGTGCGTACAATTAAAGGCTTTGTTGGAAGCCGTGTTCAAAAAATGGTAATCGTTCAGTTGAATTAAGAGACTAAAAGGTTACACACTATAAGAAAATCGCTGCTGCACTGTTTAATGGTGACTGCCTCGCCACCACTTCTTCGACAACTGCCAGACGGTGTTAGAAGTGATTCTCCTTCAAAAACGGCGTTATCTGGCATTTAAAAGTATTCTTCAGACTCCGATAAGTCTGACATTAAACTAAATCTAGGAATATTTTGAAGAAACCCTTTTTCCCAGATCGTTGCAGTTCGTGAAACTTAGGTACAACCAAAGGCTGCTAAGGATTACGCATTGAATAAAAAGCACCATTAATTAAACGCTTACTTCACATTTAAGACAAGATCCACAAGTGAAGGATAAAACTGGTTATAGTACTTCTTCGGCTTCCAGTCGAATTTTCTAGTGCTGCAGTGTTATCTTTGTAACAAAAGTATGGGTTTCTACTTCAAGCAAAAGCAAAAGAACATGTTTTCAAAAATGTACTATTTTTTCTATAACCACCATTTAAAATGTGTGCAAAATTAAATTAGTATATTTTTTGAGTTAAAAAAAATCAGTAGATATTTGTCATATTACTAGGAGCATACCCCGAACCTGTGATTATTTAGAATCTTCCTTTTACACGTATAACGATTGCTTTTCCCATGATTTTGAATTAAGATGCAGAACTATTTGGAAACGTAATAAAATTACTAATCTTTACACTTTCTTAATGTAGATTTTAAAAAGACTGTAATTCAAAATTCTTCTAAAACAACTTTGGTTGTAATGTAAATAAACTAATTGAGATGCTCAGTTTTAATTAACTAATTGAGATGTGAACTTTACGATAAGAAGGATTTTAATTGTGTGATTCAAAAGACAAATTTTAGTATGCTACTTTAGATAAGGCCTAATCATTCATTTTCTGAAAGATAATGTTTATATGCCTTGAAACTTCTAAGATAGTCACATGGTGTTAGGCCGTTGATATCTTTCTTTGTTTCATAAAATTGAGATTTTGTTACAATATTATGCATTTAGTACGATTACTATGTATTGCTCAAAATAAGAACGTATTTTCATATTCAATAATCTGAGGACAATTAACTTTTGAAAATGAACTCATATTTTTACACTTCACCGCTTGCGACAAGAAATGTTTTTAGTTGTTAATGGAGTAAATACTAAATAGTACTTGTCGCGATGTAATTTTTTTATTGAAGAAAAATTGGAAATGACGCCAATAACAAATAATGACATAACTACTCAATCAGACATATTAATTTAGGCGATAACATAAGTATTACTTTCATACACTTGATAAGAATTAGTTTCAAGTAAAACAGATCTGACATATGAAACCTAACCATTAAAAATAACATCAAAATGTTCAAAACGAAAGAACTTATACAAAGAACTTGATTTGTCAGTTAAACTTCTCTACTTAATGTATTTCCTATTATTAACTGCATAATTGGCTTGTTCGTTCGTATACGTCCGCAGTAAAACTTATGACGCTTAACCAGATTAGAACATGACACAGACACATGTCGCTACATTGGTATTGTCAAATGGACCTAACTATATTCGGGACACGACTGTATATCATATTGAATATCATTGAATTTCATATTGAAATCACATTGGAAATATTAAAATGATTAGGTCAATTTTTTTTTGTTGGTACAGAATATTTCTGGTACCAATCTGAAATTATTTAATTTAAGCCATTTTTTCTTTTGCTAGATTTTGATGTCCATAAACCAATTTTTCGTTAAAAGATTTGTTGTATGTTAGGAAATTCTCTTAGGGATCTATTTGTATTTTTCAAAAATAAGTACAATTTTGACATAAACCAACTAATGCAATATTTAAACTATTTATTTGAAGCAAATTTTGTTAAACAATGTACCTATTTCCATTACTTTAATATCCAAAACAACTATTTTGTCGTGGGCTTTTGTACGCGAATAATTTCCTTGCGAAATCTCCGTTTTGCATTATTTCAATAATTTTAGATAAAATGGTTTAGCTAAATTATTTTCGGAAAATATTTATTGCCTTATATTCATTTCAAAACACCAACTAGGGATATTTTTGTATATTTGACCAAAATGTTTCAATCAATTTATTCATTCAAGTTCCTTATTTACATTAATTTGATGTTCAAGAACCGATTTAATTACAGTATTTTGATCTCCAAACACAATGATGATTTTGTCTCGGGAAAGATGTATTCGCATTATTTTTACGTCAATTTTCTAAATGCGGTTGATTATTTTATCGTATATGCAAGTAGGGAGTAAAGTCCAGTTAATAAGTCAGATTAAAAAATCATATGAAAATTGTTGGGCTATGGTTATTTTGCTCAAATCTGCACACACTTTGGTTTACTTTGCCGGGTCTTATACTACTTGCGTCTACAGATTTAAATATCACTTTGGCTTCTTGGATTTCGCATGCCCAATCACGTTGATTTTAATTTTTTGTGAGGTTATGTTGCGTTTTTTAAATTTTTTGTATTATTATGAAGTATAAGTTTGGAGAAATTTTTTGCATTTGTTTTTATTAAGTGATTTATGATTAGTATATTTGTTGAGTGATTTATGATTTTGAAAGAGTCATCACAATAAATAAAGGTAAAATTTCTTCAAAAATTAAAGAATTAAGAAAAAGGCACAAAAGTAGTGAAGAAGTGGATATAACCTGCATCGTAGAGTGTGAAATGGTTTGGCAGGTTCCCTCGGCATCAACAAGTGAAATTATACCTTGTTGAAGAACGAAATTTAAATTGTGATTGCAAACTAGTTTGTTCTTTGTGTGAAGCTTGTCTACATTCCTACTCTTATACCTGTTTAGATAATAGCATGCGTTGGAACATGTGCAAACATATACACTTAGTATGCCGTTACAGAAAATCCAATGGAGAATACCCTACTATGAACAGTCCTGAAAGAAATATAATTCTAATGACAACTTATTATAATTTTATAATTTAGTAATGAAACATTCAAAACGTGTTTCTTTAGTTTGGGTTAGTTGTTTTAGTTTTGTTTTACAACTGATACCACAAAACATTTAAAAATATGCTGTTTATTTCCACAGATGGAGAAAGACATCATGATTCTATGGGTGGATTTATCCAAGCACAACTACTTTAAATAAAGGTCAAAAGCAGCTGATCGCTGAAAAATAAAAGTTAAAAAAAGTTCACAATGAACTAATAGACCCAATTACCAGTTTTGAGCAACTGGAAACGTTTAAGAAGATTACAGCTCCCTTGATTCCTACTCTATCGGTAATAGAAGAAAACAATTTTAAGAACAAAGTTCCTTCAATTATCAAAAATGTACCACACAATAAGTCAATCGACAAACAGCGTCGATTATATTCAACAAAAACTATAGCTGGAAAGCGCTAAACTAAACCAACTTCATCAAGGCACATATTACGGCAAAACAACTTTTAAATGTCAATGTTTAATAAAAAAAATAGTGAAATTTGTTTTAATCACTTTTTTTGCGTTAAAATATTTGATAATTATACCTAAACAGTATTATTATTTAAATTTGGCGCACTAATGTGCGCATGCGGAAGCCAGGAAGTCAAAGTGATATTTCTTATACAATCGGTCGTCGTAAATCTGTAGGTTACTGCCTAACTGCGAATACGTTAGCGCTAGATTCCAATCCGGTTTTATGCACGAAAGTTTTTGTAAATGTATAATGGGGTAAGTGGCAGAATAGCTTTCTGCTAAACTTCTACTTTACAATCAAAACAATAAAAAGACATAAACAACTGCAATATGATATAAGCGAATTAAGCTATTTTAATATGAGACGTTGACAAAACGGTTAACATTACGAAGTTGTGTATTCTAGTACTGCCCATGTGCCTACCGCCCCAATAGAAAATTTTCTTTGTTTGAGCCAAACCATTCCGAGGCCGAACTTTCTACTTCTGCCTACATTTTGAAGTGAGTGAACCATCGATCAGAACAGATACTGAACAAAATTATCAAAATCACTACTAATGAAACGTTTCCATTATTTCTGTGCTACAATAATCTTAGATAAAATGGTTTAGCTAGACTATTTTTGGAAAATACTTATTGCCTTATCTTCATTTCAAAACACCAACTAGACATATTTTTGTATTTTTGACCAAAACGTTTCGATCATCAAGCCAATTTTCTTGTAAAAAAATGTATTTACATTATTTTCATGTCCAAAAACCGATTTAATTACAGTGTTATGGTCTCCAAAAACTAGAATGTTTTTTTCTTGAGAAAAATATATTTGCATTATTTTAACGTCCAATATCTAAATGCGGTTTCTTATTGTATTGTGAATACCAGTAGGAAGTAGAGTGCAGCTAATAAATTAGGTTTCAAATCATATAAAAATTGTTCGGGGTATGGTTACTTTGCTCAAACCGGCACACACCCTTTGGTTTACTTTTGTCACGGTTTATTATTAGTTTGTCATTAAATTCCTTCTCAGTGCCAATGTAATACAATCGGTCGTGGCACACCAGTGAGTTAATGCATAAGTGCGAATATGTCGGCCCTAGATTCGAATCCATTTTTATGCACGGAAGTTTTTGTAAATGTATAGTGAGGTAAGTGGCATAATAGCTTTCTGCTAAACTCCTGCTTTACAATGAAGGCAATAAAAAAACATAAATAACTGCAATATGATATAAGCGACGGCGTACTCTATACCGGGCCGGAATAATGCCCCCAGTTTCAGCTCCGACGATGACGTCAGTAGGCCGATTGTCGCAGGGAGAGTATTGCGACACGGACAGATTTCCTTATTGTTAATCAAATTTTAACGACAAAAAACCAAAACTCTTATTATTCTTATTATTAACTCTTATTTTTTAATAATAACAATCCAAATTGCCAATTTGTGGCGTAAATTTTATGATGCGGCAAATTTCGGTTTGCTTTTTAACAAAAAAATATCAAAACTGTTTGTTTTTTCAAATACATGACTTACCGTGGCTTGTGTAAAAAATAAACATAACAATTTCTTACTTCGTTAATGGGAATTTTCCGAGTAGATACATGGAATTGAAGAAAGAGAATTGACGTTTATTAAACAAACAATAATGAAATAGCAACAGCAAATGCAGTGGGTATCGCATTACAAATAATGATCTAAGTGGGCCCTCTTTAACAAATAAAGAGTTATAGACCAGACTACGTTACGTGCAAATTGCATCAGCGTGTTTCATCGATATTGTATCGATTCATTACCTAATAGAAACTGTAGTAAATAGCTGTAATCCTATTCTTATTATTAATCAACAACATTTCTGTAAATTAGTAAAATATCCATGTATTTTTTTTTAATAAACACATATGTAACTGCAATTTCAGTAAACATAACCATTAATTAGACCTTTATTGCAATGCTTTAAATTTTCGCTAGGATATTAAACTTTTTTGACGCTCACAATTGATTTATAGAGGGTTCGTAATTTTTTATAATTATACAATGCAATATTTTGTAACATTAGATAAAGTATTACTACGACAGGTGTTTCGAGAATCCGGTATATGGCATTTGCGAATAATATTCCTACAGATATTATTAGGATTTGTTGGTGCAGCCTAAAACTCCACAATTTCTATATGCTACTGCATGCATTTCATTACAATTCTAGACCTACTGACGTCACGTCGCCCACTCCTATATTCCCGCCTGGTATAGAATACACCCTGTATAAGCAAATTAAGCTATTGTAACATCAGACGTTGACCAAATGGTTAGTATTACGAAGTTTTGTGTTAAAATTACTGTCCCTCATAATTTTATCTCATCTATCGAGTATGTGTGGATACCGCCCCAATAGAACTTTTCTTAGTTTGAGTGAAACGATTCCGAGGGCGAATTTTCCACTGAGTACATTTTGAGGTGCGTGAACCATCGACCAGAACAGATACTGATTGAAATCGCTACTATTAAAACGTTTTAGCAGCGACAAGTGTCTTAATATAAAATATAATTATCACAAGCTTCCCGAAGTATTCGATAACTTTCAGTAACATTTTTTTAAAATAAAATAATGGATTAAAATGTCCCGTTTAGGCAAGAAATTCGACATTTTTAAGCGCACAATATCGATGATACTCTCTTCAATTTAGAATAAGTTGTGAGGTTGTGAAGTTTGTTGTCAATACATCAAATTAACATGCATTTCACATCGCGTATATATATATATATATATATATATATATATATATATACACAGGGTGGTTCGAATTTATTTTAAAAAAATTTATCGGTAGATTCCTCACTAGAAAACAGTAACTTTTTGCTAATAAGCATATATCCGGAATAGTTTTTAAAATACAGTGTTAAACCTATAAATACCTAAACGGTTTTTTATTTTTCAAAATAAAAACAAAGGATTTAAATGTCAAAATATGAATTTAATGATATTAAACAATCTAATTATTATTGAATAAGAATAGGTACATGAAAAAATTATAATGAAAACAAAGACAATTAAGTTATAACAGTTGCTCAAAATGTAAGCCATTAACTTCAACACGTTTGCAGTATCGTCGAAGAGTTGAAATAACAGCTAAAGAAATTAGATGATTATTATTTTTCAAGCGATTACAAGTTTCATTAATACGCAGGGTTAATTGTTCAATATTTTCTACAGGTGTAGCATAAACCTGATCTTTAAATAACCCCAAATAAAAATCTAATACAGTAAGGTCAGGTGACATAGGTGGGTAAGAAATTGATCCCGATCGGCCTATCCAGCGGCCAGGAAAATTAGCATCACACCAGTTACGTACGTTAATTCCAAAGTAATCAGAAGATCCATCTAATTGTAGCCACGAATCATGACTTAAGTTAAGAGCAACGTCATCAAAAATGTCAACAATATTATTTTCCAAAGAGTCCAGAAATAATGCAGAATTTAATCGACGTGGAAAATAATAAGGGACACACAAATTATTATTTACTACTCCTATCTAAACGTTAACGTTGAATTCAGTTTGAAATGACTTGGGACGAATCTCATGTAGATTTTCATGCGCCCATACGTGTAAATTATGATAATTTACAATACCTCTTCTTGTAAAAGTAGCTTCATCAGTCCATAAAGTTTGGAGAAAAATTGCATCACGATGGATGGAGTTAATCGTCGTCTTTAAATATTGAACAGGTTGTAAATGGTATGCTTTCTGACGATCTCTTCGTAATATACGTAACACTTTTGATTTTGAGACTTGTACATTTTGAGCCCGAAGTTGTTTACTAGCCCCACGTGAACTTAAACTGGACTGACTTCTGTTTGGAAATCTTCTTGCATATGCTCTCGAAGCATCTAATGCATTTCCATTGCAAAAGCCATAAATAAAATGAATGTCAGCGTATTCTTCGGTAGTAAGTATGTACATGAGGCATGATGGTAAACTTTGAATTCACTTAGTTTATTTCAAACTACACCATGATTTTCAATAAATAACAATAACTTACAAATAATTCATTTATGACGTTTATGTCAGATTTTGTTATGAGGAAATAAATGTATGTTTTCCATAGCAACCTATGTAATCCAAAAGAGATTTATTAAAATATTGTACGATGAAAACCAAAGATATCCGACAGACCTTTTATTTGCAGAAAAAAAATTATATAACATTAGAAAACTATATTTAAAAAACATTGCCACATATCAATATAAAAACAGAGATAAACTGCAGAAAATCAGAGAATCAGAATAATACCCAAAGTAAATCAAATGAACAAAAAACATTAAAGAGAACAAACAAAAAGGTAGGACAAAAATCTCTAGAATCTTTAAGTGCTAGAATTTTTAACTTAATACCGAAATATATTAGAAATAGTTCTAACGTATTAGCTTGTTAGACGAAACTAAGGACATGGATTATACACGTACATGTGCAATTAAGTAATAAGTTCCTATGTAAGAATAAGTTTAGAATTAAGAAAAATTAACATGAGAAGGCAGCTACCTTATTATTCTACAGGGAGGATACTCTGTGGAATAAATTCTGTAACTTAAATGGATGAAGTCCGGGAGGAGAAAAATCATGTTAGGCATTCTTTATAATTGTTTCCAGCCCTTAATCTGGGGGTTACAGTTTCTCCATATATCCACCCCCGGGGATGAAGCCACGCCTAACTTTTTTTTAATGTAAGGGTAGGTCAAGTGATACACTGTGTGAAAGCTTGTATTAAGAGGAATACAACGCAGTATTTATTTTCTCATTTGAAAAATAAAGTGAAAAAACCTAAATGAACAAACTTTCTCTGGCTCAATGGTATTTAATTTCGAAGATGATTGAAATGTCGGTAGGTAAAAATGTACCGTAGTGATAACATGTATTTATTATCGCAACAAGCCTGATCTTATCGTTGAAGGAAAAAATCTTTATCTTCTGTTTCTTACACTCACTAAATGCTTTTTAATTTCGACAATGCTTAAATGGTCGGTGGATAAAAATGTGCCGTATTGACAACGTGCACTTATTATCTCAGCAAGCCAGGTCTTATCGTTGATGAAAAACGCTCTTAATCTTCTGTGTTTTAGTCTCGATTTTAGTTACCTGCTTGATTTGTTAGCGTCCACATTAGTAAATTACCATATTGTCTGTTCCTTGTATTTTTCTTTGCTCGTTTATTTAAGTAACATCCCGATTTACCGCGGCTTTCTCAAGGCACAATTAGCAAAATAGAAAGGCACTACAGAGAATTGGGTCATGTCAAGAATCTGCCAACACAAAAAAGAGAGGCAGTTGACGAAAATACGAAGCTGAAAGTTTTGTTGGCTATTCAAGAAAACCCCATCATTTCGGCACGGCAATTAGCGCGCTATAATGAGGTCAGTCATAGAACTGTTTTAAAGGTTTTAAAAACTGCAAAGATGCACCCTCACAAGATGGATGGACTGATGAAGATCCAGACCGACGAATTGAGTTTTGTGAACGAATGATGGACTTCATTGACCATGGTCACATACAGTTGGAATGGATTCTGTTTTCGGATGAATGTACTATCTCTTTGCATGGTTTGACCACAACCCCTATTGGATGCGAGAAACTCACACGCAACATCCACACAAATTAAACATATGGGCTGGGATTATTGGAGATCGAGTGGTAGGGCAATTTTTCTGAATGGTAATCTTGGTGGGCAGTTACATCTTTCTATGCTCACGGATGACCTGCTTCCAAATTTAAGGACTCTATTTCCAAATAACAATCCAAATGACTGGATGAGAGAATTTGGTTTCAACAAGATGGCGCTCCACCGCACTGTACATTGTACGGAACTATTTAAATCAAATTTTTCCAAATAGACGGGTTGATCGAAGAAGTACACTTGAATGGCCACCACGATCCCCGGATCTTAATCCCATTGACTTTTTTTATGGGAATATGTGAAGAGTAAGGTTTATGCCACATTATAGACCGATCTTCAGGATCTGAGGGACAGAATTATCACAGAAATCAGAAATATTCCACAAGACATGTTTCAAAACGTGAGAAATGGGTTTTATCACCATTTTCAATATCTTTAAAGTTATGAGTGTACCCCACAAGAAAAGATTTTTTTGCAGAGAAGTCGTTAAATCGTAGTTTAGTTTTATTTGTCTACTATTTTTGATTTTGATTTTTTTGTTCAACAAAATAATGTTTAAAATTTTGAGAAAATAAATACTGCGTTGTATTCCCCTTAATACAAGCTTTCACACGGTGTATCACTTGACCTACCCTTACAATTGAAAAAAAAAGTTAGTGGTGGCTTCACCCCCGGAGGTGGATATATGGAGAAACCGTAACCCCCAGATTTTTCTCCCGGACTTCACTACTTTGAGTTACAGAATTTATTCCACTTAAGAGTATCCACCCTGTATATTCTTGTCGGGGGTTACATTTAGATATTAATGTAACCTTATACAAATGGTTCCATTAAACCATAAGTTCCTACATAATAACACGTTTATAATTAATAAAAAATTTACATGTTAAGACAGTTACCATATGGTCCCCCTGTTCTTTTTTTTACGTTTATAATTAGATATTAGTGCAACCTTCTTCACGTTTAGTAGAGTACTAATAGAGTAATAACCAAAATCCGCACACAAGCTTTAGCTTAAGCGGTTTGGGGTTGTTTATTTATAATGCTTGACTCCAGATCTAACAGATAGAGATTAGACTCAACAATTATGTATACGTTTATTATAAGAGGAAATGTAACTAACGTTTTAAATAAACCAATATTATTATTATGTTTTTGTTTAACATCGTTAAATACATATTTTAACATTTACATGCTTTGTTTTGATTTTTGTTTTTGAAAAATATCTGGTGTGGAACACCACACGACCTTCGAACCTACAAAATGGAAATTAAAAGAAATGAAATAATATTTATAATATTTTTTAGGATAATTATACAACCTCTTTTATAACAAGTTCATTACGAAAATAGGCAACATTGTAAAAACAAAAACAATAATCTATGTCAAACAGACGTTTAAAACTTCATGAGATAGAGATTAATAGACATAAATAAGTGTTCGGTTCGGTTCTATAAAATATAAATAAAACAGTTTAAACATTTTCATTCATGTTTAATTAATTTTTAGACTTATTTTGCGTTATATTAAGAAACTTTATAAAAAAAGTTACGTAAATAAAATTTCCTTTAAAAAATGTCTCCACGTTTTCTTATAAAATTAATCGTTATTCAGATATTGAAAAAAATTTAACTAACACTTAAATTCTACCTTAGGAATTTTTTTGCCGCTAAACTACGCGTCGTATCAAATAATTTAATAGAACATAATTAATCGATACGTTTAAGGTTTATATCTAGGTATTTTTAAACCTTTGAAATATGTAGTTTAAAAATATTCCCGTGCCTATCCTTGTAATTCGATAAACGACGCGAAAACAGATATTGGCTTAACACCAACAACTATCAGAAGAATTCTTAAGAAACATAAGTTTAGACCATACTGTTTACAATTAGTTCAACATTTGAAAGAAGCGGATTTCTTGAAACGTATCGAATTTTGTGAAACAATTTTGCTCAAAATACAAGAAATTCTTAATTTTTTGACTAATATCATATGGACAGACGAATCTAAATTTACGAAAAATGGCATATTTAATCGCCGAAACTCGCATTACTGGAATAACGAAAATTTTATCGTGTAAGAATGCACCGATAAGTATGTAGTTACTACCTCCGCAGTAAAAAGTAGTTTTTTTCGATTTACTCATAAAGTATTAAATTTTTACACTTATGTTGTATATCGAATTTGAAAAAAATGACTTTTGAATCACAAAATTATCAATTTTTATAATTATACCTTTTATAATTATACCTTTATTTCAATTCTCAATTATTTGTTTTCCATTTCCATAGTGACCACGAACAAGGAATACTAGATTTAAGTATGTAGCTCATTTTTATTACAAATTTTAAAATTAGGACTTTTTTGATAATAAGTATGAAACTATTACGTTTAGGCAAACAAAGTTTTAAACAAACTTACCTTAATTTTTGACGTTAAATCGATCTGAGTAATAAAAAATAGGGGTTTCCATTTGATTTTTTTGAATAACTTGCATTTTTTGATAGTCAAGTTTAGACATTCATAATTTTATTTTTATGAAAAATACAAATGTTATTTTTTGCAGACTGTTGCAATAAACCTTTGCCTCTAACACCTCAAAATTTTATTCAAATTGTTTGACAGGAACAGAACAATTAACGAGTTATTACTAAGACCGCATCTGCCAATTTTTTTAGAAAAATGTTTTTTTTTAAAACGACTGAAATATCGTATCTAGTTTATTTAACAAACTTACCTTAAAATTCGACATAGAATCCAAAAATGTATTAATAGACGGGGTGTTCCATTTAAAATAATCGAGTAAGTACCGACTTCCGGTATAACCGGAAGTGGTACGAACGTGAAAATATTTTAGATCAGTTAGCCCTAAATTATAGTAAGTTTGGTTTAGCAGATACTCATAGGATCAGCTCCCAAAGGCGGACCCTGTATATATATATATATATATATATATATATATATATATATATATTTATTGGATTAAAAGGAAGCATTAATATCTAATATTCATAGAAAAATACATCTAATGTATTTGTTTTAAACAATACCTAAAAATCTTTCAACATAGTGCATTATATTCTGTTGGGGATCACAATAGACCACAAATGCAAAAGTAATTAAGAAAAGATTTGACTGATTTATATTTCAATATATTTCTTCAATAATAAAGTGTTAGGAGCATGACATTTTATGCCTATTTTGTATGTATTAAAATATATCAGTTTTGCAATATCATTATGATGAAGCCGTTACAGACATTTTTAGCGGATTAAGATGCCTGCGATAACCACCATATAAGAAGTATGCAATTTGATTCCTTGACCATCATTATAAGAAGACGAGGTAATATCGACAGGGAGAGAAAAAAATGTGCGCGCAAATAACCTATTGAACGTTTGTATTGATTAATCCTGTACTAGCAGAAGGTGCATAGTACGGAATTTTAGTATATTACTTTAAACGATCTTATATACCTATAACTACATAACAGTATTTTAAACATTGAAGTGTAGGTAGAGGATTATTCTTTAGAAAATAGACAAGAATTCGTCTAAATTACACGTAAAGATTATTATTCATGAATTTGAGAATAACAGTTGCTTAAAAATGTTTGTTGTAGATAGAATATGATTATTAGCTGGAATGTACGTAGACGTGTTATCATCGACCCGATTTTGAGCCGTTCTTTGACCGTTACTTGGGATTCGCCTATGTATATCTACATAAATAGTGTATAATTGACAATGATTGATGTTAACTAAATGTGTATTCCAACACTTTTAAAACCAAGCTCATAATAAAACAGGAGATTGAACCTCTTGTCTGGACTCCTGTTATTTTATGACAGGTTACAAATATATACCTGAACCAATTTCCTCATGCAATGAAATGAAGCATACCTGTTCTAACCGGTAAGGTTTCACCGCATTGCCTTAAATTTGCCGACATGAAAGCGTTCACCGAACCACTACCTGAAAAGCAGCATGAATAAAGCAAAATTAGAAAATATTACTATGCTAATTATTCACACCAAGTTTGGGTCGTGTTGTTTGAAAATTTTTTAACACTTGATTGATGTTCATTTATTCAACTTAATAAAACGCAACATGTATAATTGTCACTTCTAATTAGGGAACTATTCATTTACATTTCTTTATTTAGTGTTGAAAGAAACAACTTTAAATTGCTTGGTAATTGCATATGGTATTTCATAATCAAATTTTCTATAAGATGATTTGTAGTGTTTGTGTATTTTCACTATTATATTTATTCTCAAGGTCAATCAACATTTCATCCCTGATATGATCTTACAGTGAATTATTTGAACGTTGATTGAAACTAGTCGTAATGGGGCATTATTAGTGATACACGAAACAAAATCGCGGATTATTTTAATTGCCTTTTAATTAATTCTAATGATATAAAATTTTCATAAATCACTTCAATTTTCTTGCATTGACATTGGGAAAGTTTTGACATTTATCACTCAGTAAATGGAAACAATAGTTTAGACACCAACTAAATTAGCAATTTAACGACAAAATTTGCAAGTCTTTACCTCTAATACCCCATAGAAATTTATTTTAAACTGTTCTATACGTATACGTGAACTTCAGTGCACCAAAGTCGTATTAAACAGTATGAAAGAAAATTAGTGCTTAGCACTATCATTAAGTGATCTAATATAAATTGAAAAACTCCTATTTTAGTATTTTATTTTAAAAATTTAGGTTTTAATTCTGTCCATGAGAACTTTACTCAAACCCCAATTAGTGTTGTGTATATGTATTTTTATTTATTGACTTGTTTACTGGCATTGTATCTTCCGTTCAGCGATTATAATGTATGTTTGACATATTTCGCTTTCTTTGAAGCAAGGGATAATAGTTTGAAACAAAAAGGATCTTTATATTATAATTTAATCTTTACTCAAGAAAGAATTACAATTTTCATAAAACAAATTATTCCTTTATTAATAACGATCATCATACTCGATTCGATGTACGCCTTTGCTATAGCTGAGCGATGTCAAGCATTTCGTAATACTCTTTTCAAAGCAAGGATATCGTGCGTAGAAACGTGCCATAACTCCCATTGGGTAGATTCCAAAATGACTTAATACCCCGGTTTTTTTTTATCATAAGGGCCACTTGCGTTCCTTGATTACAACAGTGAAATAAGCTTCCATGTCTTTTCATAACGTCACATTTTAATTAGTAGCACTGTTATTCATTTTGGGAAAGTTTAGAGCAAAACGGTTGTTATTCAATTATACCCAATACCCAAAATTTTCAACAGGAAAGGAAGTAATACATAATTTTTTTTAAATTCTCGTGCGAGATAAATTTTTTGATATGTCATTTGTTGGTGGTAGCTAATCGATCACCTTTGGTCGGGACTCTGTTGTTGGGAGTAAAAACATTGACTAATGGTTTACAAGTACATCAGCAAGTAATCCGTATAAGAATTTGACTCCGGTTTTGCTGCTGCTTTAATTGGTCGCTACATCATATCGATTCAGACTAGCAATATAACCGTGAAATGAGTTTTACTTTAAGTCTATTAGATAAACGGTTTTATATTGTTATTTATCTCACCTTTTTCCAGCTTTTCGTTTTTTGATAATGGATTTTTTTTATTTCGAGTGTAACATTTACGTTAATCATGTGTGGTTCAGTTTGTCTAGTATGCTGTTGGGTTGCTGAACTTCAACTGATAGCAACGAATAATAATATATATGCCAGTGACCACATAAAAATCAAGCATGCCTATCTTTACTAGCCTGAAGACTGAGCCAAATCCCACCCCTCTGTAGTAGTAAGGTGTTTTTACTATTATAATCTCCACACTATAATGCGGAGAACTAGAACTAGAACTTGTTATACTTTGTGAATACCATGTTGTGTATTTTTTTTATTTAACCTATATAAACAATAGTAATATTTACATTCTCTACAACTTGTTGGATGTGATTTATCCTAAAGATTGTTCTAATTGTTGCTGTTGCATTTCTTAACAGAACTTCGAATCTTGTGAGCTTTGTATTTGCATGAACATATGTTGTTCCTGAAGAAAAAAAGATTTTTACTATTAATAAAACAAGTTGTATTGCAGGAAACAATTTAAAATGTTTTGGATTCTTTGTAGAAATACTTTGTTTTTATATCAAACAAACGAGAATATAACCAATCTGATATAATAACCATTTTTCGTTCACTAAAGGAAATGTGCATATTGGCGTACATTTAGTGTGAAGCTACCAGTAACTTTTCAGCCATACCTTATACAAACTTATTTCAACATGACATAAAATGTAATTATCTAAAGAAAAGCGACATATCGTAGAGTTTAATTTAAGCCAAAATAGTTTTATTCATGTTTCTCGTTTCTCGGTATACTTGACTGAAGATTTTTTCTAACGCGCACTGCAAACAGATGTGTTTCGCACCGGATATGACTTAATTTTTATATATTATTAATTTACATACAGTGGCCGGCGTGTAAGAAGACGAGGAGCCGGCGCATCGCGAAGAACTACGGCGGTTGCCGATTATAATAAAAATACTAAGCAGTGGCGTATCACATTTGTATGTTTAATTATATGTATATTGGAAGAATGCGTATGAAGATGAATAATTCCAATATTTCCATTGGTGACGCGTTTTTTTTAACATTTGGTTTTTCATGTTTGCATAATAGGCATCAATCCCTGAAAGTATGTAGGCATCTCTCCCATTTGTCTAATAGGTAATTTTGAATGTATTTTTAATACACACTAATAAAAATGAAATAATGAAAGCATTAGGTACCCATTAGAAAATTGTCTTAAAGACGGTTAGAGGGGAAAAACATACTTTTATAAGCAGTTAACATAATGACAGCAATTAGAGGTTTGATATATAAATATCCGGATTCTTGGTACATATGCATATTAGTTTTTGAAAATTGATTATACGATGTCAACATTTACTGATTTGTAATCGGTTTTAAAAAATGTCTAAATCTGGAAAAATCTTAAACGGTCAAACGCGAGAAATAGCACATAACGTGTTTCAATACTTTTTAACACAAGAAGAAGAAACCGAAACCTTACGGAGCATCAAGGAAAAAACAAAAGTATCAGTCACAACAATAGAACGAATCAAAAAGGAAGCAAAGGAATCGTCCGCAAAAAATAATGGTACAATTATACTGAGATCTCCGGAGAAGAAGCGCCAAAAAACATCCAGTTACGGATGTTGCAGAATATGATCTTAACATAATAAGACACATCATTTATAACTTCCATAAAACAGAAGAGAGTCGTGTGCGTTAAATCCTTACGACAGAAATTAATGGAAGATTTGGGTTGGAGTGGTTCAGAAAATCGCTGAGAATAATCCTTAAAAACTTAACTTTAAGTGGAGGAAAACAGTGGACAACAGAAGAATTTTAATAGAGAAAAGCGATATTCGAGAAAAAGAATAGTGTACCTTCAAAACATTAAACGTTACCGTACTGAAAACAGACCGATCGTCTTTTTAGATGAAAGCTATATTCACAGCGGACATACCAGTTCACGAAGCTGGAATGACAACAGTAACGAAGGATTATTTGTTCCTATTTCAAAGGGCCAGCGAGTAATTATGGTTCACGCAGGGGGCGACATGGGTTTTATACCTAACTGTTTATTAACATTTAAATCTGGCACAAAAAGTGGAGATTACCACGACGACATGAATGGTGCCAATTATGAAAAGTGGGTCAAACAACGTCTTCTACCGAATTTGCCAAACAACTCCGTCATTGCTATTGATAACGCCCCGTACCACAGTGTTCTACTAGATCCTGCACCAACGTCGAATAGTAGGAAAAGCGAAATGTTAGAGTGGTTACATCAAAAACGAATTCAAGTTCCTGCGAACCTATATAAACCACAACTTTACAAAATTGTACTAGAAAATAAAAATCGGTACAAGACATATAAATTTGACAAATTAATGAACGATCATGGACACATTGCGTTACGACTTCCGCCGTATCATCCGGATCTAAATCCCATAGAATTAATTTGGGCAAAGATAAAAAGCGAAGTAGCACAGAAAAACGTTACATTTAAGTTAAATGATGTCATGGAATTGGCCAACAGAGCATTTGAAACGACAACTACAGAAGATTGGAAAAGCCGATGTAATAAAGTAATTAATATAGAAGACAAATATCTTGAAAGTGAACAAATTTTGGATATAGGAACTGAGAAGTTAGTTATAAATATGGGTGAAGATAGTGACAGTGATTATCAGTTTAGTGATTTGAGTGACAGTGAAAATGAAACATTTTAGACAATATTATTTTAGTAATAGGTATCAATTATGTGTAATGTAATAACATATTGATTTTATTAATTTAATTATAGTATTACTTCCAGTATAGCTTTTAATTATAATAAATTGCGTATTTACATAAAATATGGTTCTTTGAATTGCTTTTAATATACCATTAAAATATACATTATGCACCATGTGACGCCTCTGAGGTAAACGAACGCGGGAATTTGAACAACATCATAAAGTCGTCTTTCGCGCATAGGCGGGCTCGTCTTCTTACAGGCCGGCCACTGTACACATAATTTAAGTGAAAAACAATTTGGTACATATTTCTCATTTTTTCTGGAAACATGAATTACAGACGCAGGGGTGCATTACTGGAGGAGTACTGGATATAGCAAAAGACGTTTCGTAATGTATATCGATGAAAGTTGTAAAGATTGAATGCCCAACATACGTTGTTTTTATACTACACTTTCAATCTAGTATATTAAAAAATGAGAAACATGTAATTTTTGGCTTATATTATGTTTCAAGGCGTGTAGTTTTTCCTTAGATATCAAAATATCCTTATACCAGGGTTGAAATAAGATTTTATAATACTGAAAAGTTATTGATAACTTCTCACAATATGCATCTATATACACGTTATATTGGTCTGCCGAGATAGCCCCCACTTCCTTGTAAAAATAAACAAAAAAAAACACGAAAATTACGAGCTATTTATGAGTTTTTATATTCCGCAAATTAAAAATTTCGAGTTTGTCATACAAGGGAGGAATTAAAAAATTTTAGTGGGGGGAGCCGAGTCGACGTCGGCTCAGACCCCCCTCCCCTCCCAAATAAAAATATTGAATCGTTCTTTGAGGCAGAATTAGGAACTATTTATGAGCTTTTAAAATAATATAAGTTCGATTTTTGAGCTCATCGTTTTAACCCCAAAATAACCCTTTAAATAATTTTAGTACACTAAAATTGAAAAAGTAACTCTTTTGCAGGTAAATATTGTTTATTGATTTAAGAGTTCTCAAAATACGTATTTTGATTTTTGACCCGCAACCCTTTTACGGTAAAACTACCCCTCGTGCCCCCTGCACCAGAGAGAACTATGCTTAAAATAAAAAGTTAACTATTTTGTAGGTAATTATTGTTTATCGATTTATAAGCTCTCGAGATACGTCTATTTTGATTATTGAGCTGCAACCCTTTTACGGTAAAACCACATCTCGTCTGTCCAGCACACAAGAGAGAGCTTTACTTAAAGTGAATGAAATTCTTAAGTCTTAAGTATAGTTCTGTCTGATGCGAAGAAAATGCCAGGTGATTATTTTTATAAGAGTTTTAATTTAACAATCCAACACTTCTACTCTTTTGCTTCAAGCATAGTTTCTGTTATGCAGGAAAGATTTGGGACTAGTTTTATTGTAAAGGAATTGCATTTCAATAATTAAAATACACGTATTTTGTTCATAAACATTTTTTTTAATAAATCAAAGTATGCAGCTCAAGAACCATGTTTTGGTATATTGTGATAAATTTTTTTATATATTCTTTTTATAAATTATATTTTTATGTATTATTAAATAACGATTTACTGTAACTGAATTATTATTTATATTTAACTCTTCATCTCAAGTTCTTCATTATTAATTGCATTCTGAATCGCTTAATGTTTTGCTTGTCAATAAACATTTTAATTTCAGTTTTTGAATTTCGCAGCATGTGAATGCTCCTTGGGGATTATTTCCTTCTGTTACATTAACAGCAATAGTTAAAATAGCAAATAATATATTTTCCGCTTCTTCTATATCACGCGCTAATATTAATTGACTGATACTTGCTAAATAAAACGTGTTTACGCGTAAACGTGCATTTTTAAAAAGTAAGCATGCGTATTTTTTTATATAATGAGCAACATCTATACAGATGTAACAGAGAAGTAGTTTATTATCTTCGCGTATGTTATTGGCATCATCGTGCGTGCGTAGGTGCGTAGGAGTGTGGATGGGTGCGTGCGCGCGCGCGTGAGTGTGTCTGTGTAAGTATGTAACGCGGTCCGTAAGTAATGGTCCAAAGTGAAATGTAAGATTCTCGACCTCAAAATATTACGATCTGAAGCAACTTGCTTTAATAAAAAAGATACAGGGTGTCAGAGTTCTAAAAAAATGTTGATTTTTGAAATATCTCCAAAACGAAAAAAGATATTTTTCTCATTCTTGGTATAATAAAAAGAGATATAAAGTACATTGGTTTTATTACGTTTTTATTATGTACAGTGTCGTAGAACGTAAGGGGTAGAGCAACCTTTCAATCCCTAATTTCTACGCCAATGGACTAAATTTAATTTTTTTTGTTAAAATATGTAACCTTGATGTTTTTCAGTTAAAAAAAGGTATACTTTGTCTAAATCGATAAGTTTAACAGTTTCTAAGATTCTTAAAATCTGGTTATTATTATTCTGTATTACTTGTGAAACATCAAAACGTGAAAATCAGTGTTTCGGAAAGAGAACACGTAACTTTAGAAAATGATAGATCTAATCTTTTTAACACAAAAGTTTCATATAAACGTAAGTTCAATACTGCTTCGTTTTCGAGATACAGGGTTTCAAAATTAAGAACCTGCCTAAGCAGTTAGTAGTAAATACCTAAAACTGCAAATATCTTAGAAACTGTTAAAGTTATCGGTTTAGACAAAGTATATCTTTTTTATCTGAATAACATCATGGTTTCGTATTTTAATAAAACAAATCCAATTTACTCCATTCGCGTACAAATTAGGGATTAAAAGGTTGCTCGACCTCTACCGTTCTACGCCACTGTACATAATAAAATCGTATTAATAAGCTAAAATCAATGTACTTTATATCTCTATTTATTATATCAAGAATGAGACAAATACCTTTTTCGTTTTGGAGATATTTCAAAAATCAATATATTTTTTTTGGAATTTTGACACCATGTGTCTTTTATTATAGCAAGTTGCGTCAGATCGTAATATTTTGAGGCCGAGAATCTTACATACCACTTTGGACCATCACTTACGGACCACCCCGTATATAAGTATGCATGAATATACAGGGTGATTCATTAAGGGTGGCGACCGGCCGTATCTCGGAAACCGTATGTCCTAGAATTTGGGGGAAAGATTCTTATAACACAATCGACCCTAAAAGAATGATTAAAAATGTTTTTGAGTCCATAGTTTTCGGTAGGTGGCGCAATCTATCGCTTATAAAATATAATTGCATTTTTTACAAAATATTCCCTTTCGTTGACATACAAAGACTGTAACTGTAATCGATTTTCAGAAACATAGATTCTATGCAAAGAGAATTAAAGGTAGATTCCAGAAACAAATAACAATAACACTTTTAATTTTTTAATAGGCAACTAGAGGGCGGGATATAAGACCTAGCTCTATTTATGGTTTTTTCTGAGAAATTTCAAACAAATTAATAACCCTAACCAACTTACAAAAAGGCACATAAGATGACTTATTGACCTGTCAAAACCACGAACTGATATCTCTTGTCATTCCAAAGATATTGCCATTTTTTATGAGTGTTGATGATCATTGGCTAAAATTGTTTTGAAGATAAAATAACAAGTAAAACGCATCCCAAAAATATTTATTAACATAAATAATGAAACAAAACTATGGGAGCTACTCATAACAGAAATTTACAAAAGGAACCTACTACCTAATTATTTTAAATACTCAAAATGTTTGCCATCGTTTGCTATGAACAATTTCAGACAGTAATAATGTAATCCTAAATCTCTTAAAAGGTATCTAATAGTTTTATGTGTGATGTTAAATTGTTGGGAGATGTTTCAAAAGTAATCAATTTACCTTTGGAAATGACACTAAAGTTTTATTATTGTTTACTTTTAAGTTTTTATTACTGTCAAACTGATTTTGAATGTTTGCAAACTAACTATTTTATTATACCGTACTATTCAAACGAAGAAGTATATGGTATGCTTAGTGTGTATTTTGAAAGTCTACAAAATAAAGTAATTTCTGAAAGGGAATATGCTGTACGATATGCTGATAGATGGCGTCATTCTCGGAAAGTATTAAAAAGATTGGCACAAAGACTCCGAGAAACCGGCGATGTTCAACCTGTCGCATAAAAAATAGGATACGTAGAAGTCGCAATAAAGAAAACGTTACTAACATATTGGCGTATGTTTCAGCTGAAACCTATTTAAGTATTCGGGAAATTACAAGAGATCTTTGATTGAATTATTCTTTGGTGCAAAGAATATTAAAGGATTATAAAATGCATCCATATCATGTTATTTTACACCAGGAGTTAAAAGAAAACAGATTTTGATCGACGACTGGACCATTGCAACTGGTTAAAAGAAATGTTGAACGATGATCCAGAGTTCCTATCTATTATGGACGTATGAGGCTACGTTTTCCAGCAATGATAAAATAGATTTGCACAATGCCACTACTCGCCAGAAACCAACCCTCACTGGCAAAGGGAAGTCAATTACCAAAGTCGTAGGAGTCTAAACGTATGGTGTGGTATTTTAAATGGAAAGATTATCGGACCTTTTTTCTTTTACAGGATTTTAACGAATGATTTGCCAATTCTACTGGAAGATATTACCATTCAAAACAGATTAGACATGTAATACCAAAAAGATGGTTTCCCAGTACATTTTGCAGCAGATGTCCGGGTTTATTTAGATACAGTATTTTCAGATAACTGGATTGGACGTGGGAGTATTTTTCCATGGCCGACAAGGTCACCAGACCTTACGGTTTTAGATTTTTACTTACGGGGAAGAATCAAAGATTTAGTTTTTAAAACACGTCGAACTACACGTGAGGATTTGAAAGATAGGATTCGGGAAGCAGTGCGAAGTATTTCCCTTGCTGATATTAAGACCAGTGTTAATTCCACTATCGAAAGACTGAATTTGTGCATAGCAAATCATGTCAAGCATTTTGAGTATTTAAAATAATTAGATAGTAGGTGCGTTTTGTAAACTTCTGTTATGAGTAGCGCGTTTAGTTATGTTTCATTATTTATGCTAATAAATATTTTTGTGACGCCTTTTTACTTGTTACTTTATTCTCAAAACAATTTTAGCCAACAATTATCAACGCTCATCCAAAAATGGCAATATCTTTGGAATGACAAGAGATATCAGTTCGCGGTTTTGACATGTCAATAAGTCATCTTATTTGCCTTTTTGTGAGCTGGTTAGAGTTATAGCATTTTGTTTGAAATTTCTCAGAAAAAATCATAAATAGAGCTAGCTGTTACGTATCGCCCTCTAGTTGCTTATTAAAAAATTAAAAGTGGGATATGGAAGTTAGTATTTTTATGTCAACGAAATAACACTTCCCCCACCACTTCAGAATAGGTGATACCGAAAAATGACTTAAATAAAAGTTGTAGAATAAGGACAGTAGTTCCTAAAATTGATATTTTTTACCAACCTAAATTAGGGAATATTTTGTACAAAAAGTGAATGAAATTATATTTTGTAAGTAATAGATTGCGCCACCTAACGGAAAACTATGGACTCAAAAATATTTTTAATCATTCTTTTAGGGTCGATTGTGTTATAAGAATTTTTTCCCCCAAATTCTAGAACATACGGTTTCCGAGATAAGGCCGGTCGCCACCCTTAATGAATCACCCTGTATAATATTTAATATTTGATATTTGCTTTCATATTTCATATAGTAATACTTCTTTAGTACATCAAAATATAATTTATAAAAGAATATATAAAAAATTTATCAAAATATGCCAAAACATCGTGCAATTAATATAATTTTATTTTAAATTTATGATTTGAAATGATTCTTGAGTTGCATACTATGATTTATTAAAGAAAAATTGTTTCTGAACAAAATACGTGTATTTTAATTATTGAATTGCAATTCCTTTACAATAGTACTAGTCCCAAATCTTTCCTGCACAACAGAATCTATAGTTAAAGTAAAAGACTGTATTTTGTGACTAAATATTGTTTATCGATTTACGAGCTTAGGAAATACAAGTGTTTGATTATTATATTAAAACTTTTTTAAAATTCCTATTAAGTTAAAACTCTTCGCATCAGAGAGAACTATACAACTATACATAAAAAAAGTATTTATTTTGCAAACGTGTAACAACCACAAATAATATAAAATATTTAATTATAAAACAGTTAATACAAATATTCAATTTCTTTCATTTTAAGTAAAGATTTCTCTTGTGTGCTGGTGAGACGAGAGGTGGTTTTACAGTAAAAGGGTTGCAGCTCAATAATCAAAATAGACGCATCTCGATAGCTCATAAATCGATAAACAATAATTACCTACAAAATAGTTAACTTTTTTTTATTTTAAGCATAGTTCTCTTTTGTGCCGGGGACACGAGGGGTAGTTTTACCGTAAAAGGGTTGCGGATCAAAAATCAAAATACGTATTTTGAGACCTCTTAAATCAATAAACAATATTTACCTGAAAAAAAGTTACTTTTTCAATTTTAGTGTAGTTCTCACTTGAGTTAAATTATTTGAAGGGTTGTTTTGGGGTTAATACGATGAGCTCAAAAATCGAAATTATATTATTTTAGAAGTTCATAAATAACTCCTGATTCCTCCTTAGTATGACGAAGCTCAACATTTGTAATTTTCGGAATATAAAGGCTCATAAGTATCTTGATTTTCATGTATTTGTTTTTTCCTTTTACAAGGTGGGGGTAGCTCGACAGACGTCTATGCTTTTCTTCCATAACATCGTCATTTAAATATAAATTAATACAACGTTGGACAAGATGAGCACAGTTAAAGATATTGTTTCCGGTTATTATAATAATGTTTATTCGGTAAACGATGTTTCATAATTAATACTAAAAAATCGATACCTACGGTTTTTTGCATCCGTGAAGATATAGTGACCCAAAATTCCGTTACTAATATCAACTGATTAATTAGTATAATTAGAAATGTTATTGACTAAATAAATTGATCTATCCGCATTGAAAATCTTTATGGACAATAGCTACTACATAAGTGGTTTGTTATTGTTATAATAAAAGCTAATAATACTATTTAGTTAAAAAAACGTTAGAATGAACTTTTTTTACAGAAAGTAGTGAAGGTCGTTTAAAGGTAAAACTGATATTGACTGTATGTGAATGTACCGGTTGAGAATATTACCTCACTCATCTCATGAGTACTATTGTTACTTTAACAATGCATTTAAGTTTTCACAAGTAACATACACATGTCGAAAATTGGAAATCGATTTCTAAGTCTAACTCTACAGAATTAACTAAAATATTGAATTACGCCGCTATTTTAGTTGGAAAAGTCAGTACTTTTCTACCCCACGCTCGCTCTTAAAGTGACAAAAATATCATATTTAAAATGATGCTAATTAATTTATTATAATTAATGTAAGTAACAACGCTCTCGACTATAGCGTTGATTTTGAGTTTTACCTGCTAAGTATTACAATTTCGTTAAAAGTTATATAGGAAACTAGCATAGATTGCCATTATCTTGCTCATTGTATTGCAATTTCCAAATATACTAGGAGGTAAAGTTGACCATGTGCATTCACATAATTTAATTTTGATTGATGAACGCTCGCTCTACTAATAATTTTGAATTTAATTAAGTTCATGAGTTACTACTATTTGAAATAGGCGTGGACACTGTTGGTTATAATTTTATATAAACGGATAATTTTAGTTGATTACAACAGAGCACATATTTATTGACTTACATACACCACCGTTAATGCATAATAGAACGTGTAAGGAGGTTAATTATGGGATGAGCAAAATAGCATGTGTCCTTTGCATTATTCACAAATCCGAATTGAGCCTTATTGTATATCCGTGCCGACCGCACCGAATGTTGAAGATTTCCTCTAAATCCGTAAGCCAGGGTCACGTCTGTAGCCGATGTAGGTCAGATTATCCAGGCTACGATCCTTAGACGTTTTCATACCATAATTTTCTGGTGGCATCTGACGCCGTTCACGGCCCACTCACTAAGAGCTACCAACTACTACCGTTCCGAATAAAATATTTTTATATATCAACTCAATTTTCAGACATGCGACTGTGACGTGTAACAGCGATCTGACTGCACACTTAACGTCCAACTTTAGAGCAAAAGGTGAAGTGAATTTTTGGAGATAATTCAACTATAAGCAAATTTTCTTAAAAAAATTTTTGGTAGGATAATAAATAATAAGCCTTAAAAAGAAACTGTATACGAACTCGTACAACTTTTTGTGATATATATGTCGCAGGGAAATGATGAAATTGGAGATTTGATCAAATCCCTAAGGGAAATGATCAAATCAGGGAAAATAAATTGGAAAAAAAAGGACAATAAAAATTAAAATCTACGGTAACCAACGTTACCGTAGATTTTAATTTTAATTGTTATTTCCATACATTTTCCGATATTTGATCATTTCCCTTAAGGATTTGATCAAATCCACAATTTCCCTGCGACATATATATATATATATATATATATATATATATATATATATATATATAATATATGTAATAGTCCTGTTAGACTATAAAATTTGCACAAGTATTTACTGTTAATTTTATTAGCTGAATAAGTGCGAAACCCACAACTGAGAACGCGTCCTAGCATCCTCAGGTACGTAAGATATGCTTTCTTTATCTCACATACTGTTGAGCAATGTCACATGTTACAACCATATTAGATTGTTTTTTCTACGTTTAAAGAGATATTAATTGGTTATTTACAAAATAATTCTCACATAGACTACTTCTTAATTAAAACAGTTACTACCTGACAAGAAAAGTAGTCAAGCAATACGTAATTCTTAAGGTGCATACAATGAACAATATTTTTAACAATTTTTACATAATCACTGCCACTTAATATTAGTTCTAAGTGAAAACCCAGAATTTCAAACGTATTTTTTTTTAATTTAACGACAAAATATTTTTGAAAAAATTTTCATGCGTAGTTCAATAAAATTTAAATTAATTAGTTTTGTAAGTTACCTAACATTTTAATTAATTAAAGATGACCTGCACTATTTATGGGGTAGATAAATAGACTATAAAATGTATCAACAAAAATTCTACACCCCAAAGTGGAGAAAATATATGATGAAAAGTCAAGACCCTGAGAGGTGTCTGATGATTCATTTTAAGAAATGGACGAGTTAATTTTTAGAAAACGTATGTCGTTGATAATTTCAGAAGTGTACTCAGTTGTACCAAATGTAACAAAAATAAGTTACTAATCAACACAGAATCATCTGATGATATAAACAAATTAATCTGCAAATAATTGTTTATATACCTACATATTTTTTTGTTGTAAAGTGAAGTCGAATTCGTTGCACAGAACTTATAAGAAGTCGACTTACAAGCACTTCTTTAATTAATCAATAGTTGGTTGAAACACAATTTTGAAATCGTTACTTTTATTTCCATTTAAATCAAATACAATAAATAAAATTCTAAGTTCAATAATAGTTTTTATGTGAAATACATTTCAATATCTAGGTACATATTTAACCACTACATTTATTGTGATTGCTTTCAGTTCTGCTAGATGATTCACCTAAGCTAATCACAATATGATTTCTGGGATCATCCATTTTAAAATCGAAACTATTAGAGGTAACAGTTGCTTACGCTTCTTGCACCAAATGAATAAATGTTATCCTCCTTTAACTCGTATATTAAGCTTTTTACTGTAACTGGCAACACTAAAATGCATATTTAAAATTTTTATCTTAACCACATTTTTATTGTAGTCATCTAGATCAATGTTGCGTTTCTTTTGACGTTGTCTTTTCTTCTGAGGTGTACTAGTACACTTTGACCAGCAATTCGTGCTTTGGTATGTGACACAGTCTTTTCTGTAACTCCACATGCTTCGGCAGTTCTCTATAAACAATGATTTAGATATGCCAGATGTTTAATTACAATATTGACCTGTATAATCGATGTTAGAGGCGAATTAGGTCCGTTTCGATCACGCTCCGTTTCAAAATACCGAAGAACATTCATTAACATGACCTGGCTTTGACCTTTTAAAGACATCATACTAGAACTTATGATCGCCTTTAAATAATTCCAGTAGTTTTAATAATTCAGGGAATACAAATGGGATAAATGCATGCGACAGATCAAAATAAACAAATTGTGAGGTAAAATTGCTGATTTATGTGAGACATACGTTTTCAGCACTTTCAATATTTAAACGATAGACGTTCGTTAAAATCACCCTTCTCTTGTCCATACGTTAAGTATTTATAAGGAACAGAAATAAGTATATAGGCAGTGTAATTAGCGAAGTGCGTAACTCCATTATTTGGCCAAAATCCGACTTTTGCGCCATCTATTAAAAGAAAAGCAAACGAATATGCTGGATAATTCCTAACTCCAATTTAATTCACTTGGTCAAATAAATGGTATTTGGAATAGATCGTAACTGCAGCGCGCCATATTTTGATCGGCAATTTTCGTATCTCCCGCTACTCTGAGCCCACGTGCATTAATTTAACGTTCAGGTACGAGCGCTAGGCTTTTGTGTGTAAATTTAAGTGTATAGTGCGGTTTAATATAAATGTTTTTAGACTGAAAAAGGTAAGTCATGTAAGAAAAAACAATTTTTATTGTAATTTTATTGTAATAAAGTGTTCATTTATTACCATAATTTGTGTAATTTAGTCATAACCGTTTACATAGACAGGCAACTTTACTGGTACCTATAGCATCTCGATGATGGAGATAACGTCATTTGCGGGCATTTATAATATTTCACTGTATTCTAGAAAAAATATTATTATTAGAAAACAATTAAATGATTGCAGCGAAATAGAGGCAAATAACATAACACCGATTAATAATATGCAAAATTTTATTTTAAATGCTGCAAACACAGATTTTGTTTTTGTGGATCGTGCAATGGAAGATTCTATTTTCCCAAGTGTTGAAGCTTCTGGTAAACCAGAAGAACAGGCAACTTTCCCAAGCTCCTCACTATCACTCATCATGGCAATGAAATGTTAAAAGACGAAGCATAATGTTCTGACTTGGACTATGCTCCGCCAAATAAGCAAACTCCAAATGAGGAAGACACTGAAGTTGAAAGACAATCTGATGATAGTGGCGAAACCAGAGAGGACCACGTAGAGAACGAAAATAATGACATTGACACAGGAAAACACGAATCGGTTTATGAAGAAGCCACAGGCAAAAAACGCAAGAGACTGAAATGGAAAAGGACTATGGGAAATGGAAAATACATAAGAATCGCCAAATGAAGGAGTTAGGACAAGAATATTAAGGCAAGAAAAAAATTAAAGAAAAATGGAAATACGACATAAAAAGAGGTAGAGAAGAAATGAAACCACCGTGCATATGCAAATTAAGTGGGAATGAAAATTGCAAGCTAAAATATAGATCTATAATGGAAAACGATCGGCAGACAATATTTGAGACATTTTGGAAGTTGACATGCAAATAAAAAAATGTTTGTGCGCAGTCTTACCAATGTGAAACCTACAAGCAGAAACAGGGTACTCAAGAAGTTTCCAGGAGGGTTTTTTTGAAAAATAGGGTAGTCAAGTATGAGTGTGTAAAAAATGTTTTTACAAACATTAGACCTGGGTGAAGTTGAAATGGATGCGCTCGTCTCATACTAGAAGAGGTTGAACATCGCAAGAATGTTGGAATGGAAAATTTAAATACATTTTTTGAAACTCTGCCAAAACCTGAATCACACAATTGCCGCGCTAGTTCAACAATATTGTATTAGAACCGACATGGGAATCCAAATCACAGCTGTTTAAAGAATACCGGAACGGGTTTTGTCAAACAAATAATGTAACTCCACTCTCTGGTGCCAAATTTTCAAAGATAGTTTATGAAATGAATTTGTCATTTCATGCGCCCAAGAAAGACAGATGCGATATTTGTGTTGCATTTGAAACTCACAATTTAACTGAAATTGAATTTTACCATCACATCACTTTGAAAGAAGAAGCGTGATCATAAAAGGCTAAAGATAAGTTGTCCAGTAATGGAGGTCTTCACAATCGACCTACAATCAGTTCTATTAGGTCCCAAATCAAACGTGTCATATTACAAAACTAAATTGACAATTCATAATTTTACTATCTACGATGTGAAACGGCTTCAAGGATATTGTTATCTATGGAATGAATCAGACGGTACTTTAAGTTCTAACGAATTTGCGTCAATAGTAGTTAGCTTTATTTCCAATTTTCTTGACTGTCATCCGTCTGAAAACAATGTTGAATACATCCTATACCACGATGGATGCAACTATCAGAACCGCAACGCAGTACTGTCTAACGCATTGTTCAATTTAGCGATTAAAAAAAATGTTACTATGATTCAAAAAATACTTGTTAAAAGGGCACACACAAATGGAAGCCGACAGCATGCATTCAACAATTACACTCAAAATAAGAAAAAAAAACATAAATCTCCATATTTTGTACACTTAAGATCATACATTTTTCAAAATCATCCAGAAGTTTTTTTTGTACGAATAAAGCATAAACCACGTTTATCTTTATATTCAGTGATTTATTTGCGGTTCACTATTTGTTTAAGATTAAGATACTGTTGGTTGTGTGCCTCAGTGTATCTATTCAGGATCTGATTTAAAATTTTTATCATTTGTGTTACAAATTCAGCAACACAACCTTCTGCTACACTTGTGGATTGCCACTCTCCATGGCGTTTCAATGCACTTATACCTGCACCTGCATTCATCAACAGTGTACGTATTGAGTAATGACAAATATTTCCTATATAACTGTAAGTACTGTTTAACAGTAACTTTAAATGATCATGGTTTTTTGGTTTTAGTGTCCGGCACTTTTATTAATAAAACAATGTCTTAATCAGAAATATCTGACAATTCATCACGACGTAATGCTCCTGCCACGCTAAAAATCAGAAAAACCTAAAATATTTCAATTTTAGAACCAAAAGGAGTACTTTTAATTTTACCTTAGTCATTAAGTATTTGGAATGTTCATTTAAAAATGTTTGAACTTCTTTTGTAAGTGTTTTTGATTTTTTAGGCTAATAACCATGGCACTTGCTTTTTAGGTATGGCATCAGCTTGGAATATTTTCGTATATCTATACCATGCTTTACATTTAATGTCGATTTCAACATTGAATAATGGCTCCAGAGAGTTGATGGCTTTATGGTCATAGCTAAATCGGCGAGATAAGCAATGATTACATTCTCCGAAAAAGAGTTTGCTTTCTTACTATTTCGCCACATTCTAAAGCGCATATAACCATTTTCATAAACATGCGGTGATTTTGCAGGGAGCAAATCTAAAGTGGCCTGTTTTTCCGTCTCTTTAATCTCCGGCGAAGTGCAATTCACGTCACTATCAGTTTGAAACATTTCTATTTTATAGAAAATGACTATTATTTAGTGAAATAAAAAACACTGTGTAGTTTTTAATTAATATTTAATGGATATTACTTCGATAAATTTTAAATTTTACAGATGGTGAAATAATGAGAAGATAGATGCCGCCACCGGCGATATCAAATTTCTTAACTTCTGTTCAGAGAATATAATCACTCAAAACATTTCAATAACCTTACCCTACACTTGCCTAAAACGAAAATAAAACGCGAAATTATATTGAATATCAATACTTACTTATGGCTGAAAACATTGTTTGTGATGAACATGTGAGAATTCTGAGATTGTAGTTATTGAAATAATGACATCCCATTAACATCGGTCAACACAGTGCTGATGTGTGATTAAAGTCGAATTACTTTTTGGACTGGGACAAAAAGTAAATTACTCTTTGTACAGTTGTCATGGGAACAGGTTGAAATCCCGAAATCAGGCACTTTTGGTACGAAATACTGTCACAATATAGTATCTTATTTAGGTGGTTGGAGAAAAAAACATGTTTCATTTTAACACTTAGATGCAAATCTTTTTAAAATACTTTTTTCGTCCTCCTGAAAAGTTTAGTCATTTGGAGATACGTAATTTGCTAATTACATTGACTATTTATATTATAATTTCTTTGTTTTATGTATCATTTATCGCGGTCCCGACTTTATATCCTGAATAAGAGCTGTTACGGTTGCGGTAATGCTATGGCCAGTATCTGATTAATTTCATTAAACTGCGTTAAATATTCATAACTTCTCTCCAATTAACATATCGATAATGTGCTGGAATGTTGTGAATCTATTTTAAGCTACATTTAGATCATTTATCGTATATGCAGTTTCATTGGAAACAATTTGGTATAATTGGTACGAAACACTTACGGTTCTGTTAATAATAGTGAAATTTCGCTAGTTATAAGCTGTTTTACGAGAGTGTTATTCAAGAGCAGTAATTCTAAAACAGTATACTTGATGGTTAAAATGGATTCAAAGGGCATCTGATTACTTTTCTTGATACATACTTCGTATGTGTCACCAGATTTTTTTCTTTATTTCAAACTACTTTTATCTTATAAAACAAGACTCAACCGTTAGAACATGATGACATGAGATCAAACCTTGGTTTCCAGTTTACAGAAGTTGCAGATATTTCCATACAATAGTACCTGACTAAAACAACGACGGTTCACATTAAATTGTGTATATTATTACAATACGAATTATTTTGAATAACTCATACATAAAACAACAGTTTTACAAATAAACTTCAGGCGGCGAAATAAAAACCTCATAAAAATAAAAATCCCTTTTATAAAAGAATCCAAACCAGATTCCGTTTATCTAATTAAATGAAAAAAAAAATCAAAACACAGATTTTTCATTATACCATAATTAGTGGCTACTACCAAAGCATGTACGTTATTGATTGCTGGTGAGATTTTTTCCTAAACTAATAAATGCGATTTACCAATATTAAAACAAAACGTTAAAGGGAAACTGTTTGTATTATAGTTGTGTTCCACCATTAACTAGAACAACTTTTTCTAATTTCGATATAAATTATCCCATTACTTTCAAACACAGACACGAAACAACCGTCACGCAAATGGAGAGTACATCATGTTTAGCTTAAAAAGTTTTTTACTCTTTTATTTGTCAACACTTTTTATGACACCTTGAATAATTTGCGATCTTTTTTAGTTATCTAATGTTTTACAGTCTTGTTCGTAAGATTTTATTGCTACTTCTCGAAACACGTGAAGAATGCTGATCTCCTCGTCAACAAATTAAATCAGATTCTTGTTCTGTTCGGACATTAAAGCTTTTTAATCTTGTTAAGACAGTAGTTCGTCATATACATCACGTTTTAAAATTATTTTAGTTAAATAATAGACATTGTTTCACGTAGAATTACCAACGTTTTAGTATGTCCACAATAAAAACAAATTTCGACAAGATGCGAACTGGTAAAACACTGTGAGAACCTTCTTAATATAAAATGTAAATATGACTTCCAAAAAATTCATAACCTGCTTTTGCTTTGATAAAATCGCTAGTCAAGTCACTCAGAATTGCGAAGTTGAAGAATGAATTAGTATAAAATATAATTTTTTACCTAAAATGTGACATAAAAATAACAAAATTGAAATTAAATGCTTGTTAATTATACGAGTATGTAAATTACTGAACCATTATACTTATCCACAATAAGTAAGTTGTTCTGCACCTATTTAATAGTTTGAAGTGTCTCGATAACAATAACTCTTAATACCAGCATTTCGATTTTCGCATAAAGATAAATTATATAAATTTGTTATTAGTGAAAAAACGAAAGAAATACTATTTTGAAAATTAAAGAGAAATTAATTTAAGTTTAAGATAGTAATTATTAAACTATTGTAAAGACAACATTACAGTTAAAAAAAAGTATCTTACTTAGGGGCCTATTCTATAAGGCTTAACGATGTCGTTACGCAACGATTATCGTTCGCGAACGACTTTCGCTATTCTGTATGCTAATTTGGATCGTTTACTAACGACAATATGGCGGTAAATTTGTAGTTATTCTACGACAAGGCCTGACCACTCGTTGAGTCAGTATAAAATAAAGTAACCTAAGTTTTCTGAGGTCGGATGTTTACATATAAAAGTGTATTTGTTCACTAGCCCTAATGAATGCAGAAATCGCAAATATGTTGGTAGAAGAACTTGAAAGAAGGAGGTACAAGTGAAAGTAATGCAATGTTGTTCTTCAAAGTAGCTCAAAATTGTAGGAGGCAATTACACGTTTATCGACGCCATTTAAGAGACGCATCAAATCCCTTCGAATTACCAGAGGAATTCTTTAGGTAATCTTTTCGTTTGAATATTGAAACCGCAAGAGATCTCTTGGAGGAAATGTTACCATTTTTGAATAATGTGAATAGTCGTCGAACAAGAGCCCCACCTATTGTACGGTTTTTTCTGCGTTAAGTTTTTTGGCACATGGGAGCTATCAAAAGCCGGTAGGTGCAGATAGACTGGTGTCTTCTGCACAGCCAGCAGTGAGCACACATTTACACGAAATTGTTGATATAATTGTAAATCACTTAGCCAACACTTACATATGGTTCCCACAAAATGCAATAGATCTGGCCAACGTGAAGCAAGGGTGTATGTTGTCGATAAGAATAGGGTGTCAGTAATACTTCAATTCTTGTAGTTTTTTTGAGCAATTTCAATTACCAGGAATAGTAGGTTGCATTGATTGCACACATATAGGCATAGCCACACCACAGCCTATCAATTTGGGATATCCTGCTAACGTATTCATGAACAGAAAAGGTTTTTATAGTCTCAATTGTCAACTTGTAAGTTCATAATGATGTTTTAAATTAGTCTACTTATACTTTCGTAACCTGTTATAATTTTTAAGATCTGCGATGTAAATTGCAAGATATTGGCCATTGATGCTCGATTTCCCGGCAGTGTGCATGATGCTGCTATTTTCACAATGAGTTCAGTGAAGGACTTGTTGCATGGGAATTTTATCGCAGGAGACGAACACTCACATTTATTTGGAGATGCTGGTTATCCTTTGTTGCTTTATTTATTAACACCGATTCATGGACCTGCTCCTGATACACCCGAGTTTCGATACACACAACGACATTGTCAAATACGTAATCGTGTAGAACGTACACTTGGATTGATAAAGGGAGTATGGCGTTGCTTGAATCCACACCGTATTCTACATTATCAACCAGAATTTTCAGCTCGTATAACGTATGCATGTGCGACACTACATAACTTAATGATAAATAGAGGTGTCGAAAGTAAGTATGCCATGTAGTTATGGTTATCTAAGGAACAATTTATAAATTTGTTTGTTTCAGTGAACGAAGACCTGGAATTCAACAATGTTAATGATGAAGGTAATGATGTTGATGATCCGGAAACCTTGTTAAATAGAGGAAGGATGTTATGGAATCAATTAATTCAAAAATCTTTTTAGTCAATCAAAAATAACTAATTTTTACATTTTATGTCAAAATCTGTATCCATTGCTACAATCTAACTAGTTTTCTCATCGTCATCACTGTCCAATACAAAGGTCACCCCTTCATACTTGATCTGAAGCTCCATCTGTCGCAATTTTAGTCTCCTCCTTTGGATTTCGGTTAACTTCTCCAGATTATCGTTTATCTTTCAAAGAATGTCGATTTCGTCTTCTTTTTTCTCATCTTTAATGATGATTTCTTTTAAGCAGCTGATTACTGTTGATCTCTTTCTTTTCAAAGGGTGCTCATAACCGACTTCCTGTACATTAGATGGAGCTGCTGTAGAAGTAATAGCAATATTCTCCTTATTTTCATCGACGGACAAAGATGCCGAAGTCGCTTATATGCCACCTTTTTATTAGAGAGAACATAAGAAAACATTTTAAAACATATTACCAATTCCAAATTCCGGAGTTTCTGACATTCCGTCGACTACAACCCAACCAATTGTGTCCATAAGTATTTGTTCGATGTCTGTTAGGGAATATTCGGACACATCTTTGTTTCCAGTTTGCCTTTGAGCACTTTTCAGTTTGGTTTGAGACCGCCAGTCAGTAAAAACCTAGAATATGTTTATGTAATATACAATTGTAGATGTATTTACAAATACCCTTTTCCACTCTTTTACATTTCTTATCGGGCCACCAGATGCATTTAGTAATTGCACTAATTTTTCCCAGGTTTCCTCTATGATCTGAGGTTGATTAGCGTCGAATTTGTTCTCCCTAAAGGCCTTGTTTGATTTGAGGTGCTCAATGTACAGTACGTATTGCCTCTTATTGTTTTGCCAGCTCGTGGTCGTTTTGGAGTTTGGTTAGCTATGATGATTTGTCTGAAATTTTTTAATTCCACATTATATTAACTTAAATGCTTACCAAAATGTGTAGGTATATTTTACAAATATAAAATACATTGCGCGTTTTTACCTTTTCTCTGTCTCAGTAAGATTATGTTTTTTGACATTTGTTATTTTCGGCTTTGAAATAGTTCTAATGTCAACAAATTCTGTTCATATTGCCGACTATTATAACGATAATTTATAACGATCATCCAACGACTATTTCTTTAACGATAGTGATATAGAATGTAACTATCGTTCAAGTTCGAGTCGTTACCATTACGACATCGTTAGTTAACGACACAATACAGAATAGGCTCCTTAATCCTTAACTCTCTCTACCTTTGGGTGACGAGAGAGGGCTGAATCGGTGTTTTTCTATTAATTTCTGTCATGTAACCTTGGACGTACACCTCACCATTTTATTGCTCTTATATCTGATGTTTTTCTTACTTAATCTTCTTGCATTTTCCAACACCTTGCATTCCGTCTTATACCATCTTACCTTGTACACTTGATTTATTATCTATTCCCCTATTCTTTATTCTATTGTGGTTGTAACCGGCATTATTAAATTATTGCCGAAAGTTTTATTTTTTATTTTAGTTCGGTTAGTCCTTTTTTTTAAGCAAGACCGCTACAAAGAGGTCTTGTATTCAGTATATTTGGCATGTTGCCTAATGTGATAAACAATTGCGAATTTAATGTGTAATTACTGATAATTGGACTAACAGCTAACAATGTTTCAACTTTGGTTGTACAAGGTATAGTTGTAAAGTTTCTTGTCAATGATGTTGTACAGGTGACAGAAATTCACTAGTTTAAAGAAGAGTGTTCAGTATTCAGAACAGTTTTAGATTGACTCAGATGCTTCCAGTGTGAACGAGTTTCAAACCAGCCCGAAAGTTAGATGCTCCCTCTTTGCATCGGTATCAACTTTCTTTGTTTCGCAACTATTTTTCAGTGCCGCTTTGATTCCACTTTAAAATTCTTCACCTTTCGCTATTTCTGTTTTTTTTTCGTTCTTATTAAGTGATTTCTTCATTATCTATTAACTCTTACATTTAAATACATTTTCGTATCTTTAATTGTATAAAGAAGTGGTTAATTTTTTTATCTTCATAATAATAAAAATTACACCATAATAAAAATAATGATGATTATGCTGGTGATGGTGCTGGTGATGGTGGTGGTGATGACGATGATGCTGGCGGTGATAGTGATGTTGACAATGATGATGTTGACGATAATGATAATGAGACTGGTGCTGATGGCGATGATGAAGGTGATCGAGATGTGATGGTGATTGTAGTGGTGATGGTGATCGTGATGGTGATGGTAAAGCTGATGGTGATGGTGATGATAATGATGATCATGAGAACCATGATGATGATGATGATGATGATGATGATGATGATACTGATTCTGATGGTAATGGTGATACTGATGGTGATTGTGATGGTGATCGTAGCGATGGTGATGGTAATGATGATGAGGATGATGGTGGTGATAGTGATTGTGATGATTATGATGATGATGCTGATGGTGATGATGGAGATGGTGATGGTGGTTGTGATCGTGATTGTGGTGATGATAGTAGTAATGGTGATGATGATGTAATTATGATGATGATGATGATGATGATGACGATAATGATAATGATGCCGGTGATGATGCTGATGTTGATGCTGATGGCGATGGTGATGATGACGCTGATGGTGATAGTGATTGTGATGGTGATGATCACGATGGTTATGAAGATGTTGATGCAGACGGCGATGGTGATGGTAATCGTGATGGTAATGATGATGATAATGATAACGATGGTGCTAATAGTAATGCTGATGGTGATGGTGGTAGTGGTCGCGATGGTGATGATAATGCTGATCATGATGATGGCGATGATGATACTGATGCTAATTGTGATGGTAATGATGATCATGATAGTGATTGTGATGGTGACCGTGGTGATGGTGATGATGATGAGGATGATGATGGTGATCATGATGATGATGATGCTGGTGATGGAGATGGTGGTTGGTGAAAATTACGTTGATGCTGACGCTAAAGGTGATAATAATGGTAATGATGATAATTATAATGATAACGATAGTGATAATGATAATGATAGTGATAATGATGATGATGTGATAGTGATGGTGATGGTGATGATGATAATGATAATGATAATGATAATGATAATGATAATGATAATGATAATGATAATGAAAATGATAATGATAATAATGATAATGATAACGATAACGATAACGATAACGATAACGATGATGATGCTGATAGTGGTGGTGATGGAGATTGTGTTGGTCATGGTGATGATGGTGACGATGACGATAATGATAATGTTGATGCAGTGGTAGTGTTGGTGGTGATGTGATGATGATGATAATTCCCTCAAGGGAGGTTTATAACATTATGTGCGTAACAAGCACTCGGACCTTAGCCAACCACCAAAAGATCCAACCCCCACTATGAGTGAACATCGTGGGAATTGAACTGCCTAATCTCATAGGATAGACCCAGCTAATGCACTATAACCAACTAGACATGTTACCGTCAACCACTCAAAAATGAAAACCATGGCAAAGAATGAGATGAACCGATCGAATAAACAGATGGTACCACACAGTCAATACTCTAGAATCTAAGATAGTAGGTTATGGAACAGAACGATACAACGAATTTACTTCAAAATCCTACATTAATCAATACTGTGACAGTGAATAGACTTTCAGAACAAATACGGGTGATTATTCAAATAACCCTATTATTCAAATTGTTAGAGAGCAAATTAAATCTGATGTAGCTAGACAGTTAAACAATTTTACAAAGCCCCATCATTTCAATCTAAAACTACATATCACTCACACACATCAGTAAGAAATACAAATACATATATATTCAAAACCGACAGTCATCAACAATTGAACATACTTGTCAAGAGAAAATACTTGAATTTAAAACGGTGGCAAATAAAATGAAGTGGGAAGACAGTGATCCTACTAAATGGTTTGCACTCCTAAGCTGACATTTATTCAAAACACAAGAAAGCTCATACACGTAACAAACACGAAATTACTTCCACGGCATATCCTCGAATATTTAACGCTAGAAGAAATACAGTTTATGACATACACACCTGCATCAGCAATAATAACATGCAATAATCGTATTATCAATGTGTCTAACACAGTAAAGCATAAAGAGAGAAACATTGCGCAAATCACGAACAGTAGTGATCAAGCTCCAATCGAAATTTAGGACACACTAAAAACACTACAACACTGGAGCATCCAGGATAAGTGAAGAAGAAAAAATACATACATCAAACGATTTTATGTAAACCATAAAAAGAACTATAATTAGATGTCTAGAAATAGATCATGTGCACCACTTCTGGGACAAACAAATTACTTAGCAAACCAGGTCACCAAAATTATACAGGAACCACAACTATGTCCCAAATTTCTTGCACAAGCAAACATGTAGAAAACGAACATTAACGAAACAGAACCTTACCAAATTACAGACTAATAACATGTCTGCCAACTCTATATAAGATAATCACCGCAACATTGCCAAAAAATAGTCAATCTAGAAATATAACATTCTTACTAAGGAGCAAAAAGGTTGTAAAAACATAGTCAATGGTGTAAAGAACAACTAATAATTGACGAGATTATAGAAAAAGCTTTTGATTCAGTTCCACATGGTTGGTTAAAAACAGTCCTACAAATATACAAACTTCATCCAAATATTCAAAAATTCCCCAATCACACAAAACATGACCAATATCCAACTAATCACAAACATACAGAATATTAACAAGAAATCATACAAGCAATATTTCAATGTGCTCTTTATAGTGTTGATTGTGCCTCAGTCCAGTGTCGAACACCGTCAACCATAATAAATACGATATAAAACATAGGAAAACCATCGAGTCCTATGTAGCAAAACAAACACAAATGATTCGGGTACTTAAAATAGTAGACACTATTACGAAAGGTATTGGTATAAAATTTGGCATGAACAAATATAAAACTTCGAAATAAAATCGGAAAAGCTTCAAAACAGATCTGTAATTACACACTAAATAACGAGTAGCACGGAAATCGATAAGCAATATAAGTATTTAGGCATACAACAAAATAAACAAATTAACAGTACAAAATCTAAAGCTCAATGAACGCAACAATGTAGTATGCGATTAAACTGTACACTAAAACCCAATTTAATGCCAGAAACGCAATAAATACATACGCTATGCCCACACTTAGTTCTCGGCTCGTATAATCAAATGACCAAAGATAGACTTGGAATACCTCAATATGCTTATAAGGACTTTATTACATAGATAGTTACATCCAAATTCCAGAAACGAAGGAGTGTGGAACCTAATATATATATATATATATATATATATATATATATATATATATATATATATATATATATGCTACATAATAAGTACGTTCGATCATTACTTGCATATTTTATAGGAAAATATTAACTCTTAATCGCAGAAGAATCGTGCTATAAATACGCACCACAAATCGTACGTGAAAATGAGACAATAAAATAATTTATACTGTAACATGACCATCTACATAGACAAACCCATAAGACCTGACCAGACATTACATTAATCGAACAGAAAAAGGAGTCATCTAATAAAAATTGGTATACTAATGACAATAATGTTATAAAAAATATGAAGAAACTGGAAGAGCCTGGCATTAAAAAAAGGAAAAATTTTCTCATTGATATCAAGCACGGGAATAACATAAAGTTTTGATAGAAAACCTAAATCTGTCGGACCATATACAGACTATCGCTCAAAAACCTGTTATTCTGAAAACAGTTGGTTCGCTACAAAAGCAAATGATACAGTGCTTAACATAATTGCAACAAAGTTAACATTACTTGGATTTGACTCCCGTATGTTAGTTCAAACCACCACGAGTGACAAACGTAAACGTAATAATAATAATTGCTTTTCCCTTTATTCTTTTGATATTCTATGTTGAAATATTTAAAACTTTGGTTGTACATTTGTAGTCCTTTTTCGCAGTGTAATTTTTTATTGCCTCTCCGATCAGTGTTTACCTAGGAGATTTTTTTTTTCAAAAATGAGTTTCTGATATTTGGTTTGTAATTTCACCCACCTCCTTTGTCTCTTTTATTTGATAACGCATAACCCATAAATATTTACCGAATTGGTCAAAAGATAACATACTCTATTTATTTTGAACAAAATATGTACCTATATTTGTAAATGCAACGATGACTATTTCTTTCATCCTAGTGGCAGTGTACATATTCATCCTAAATTTAGACAAATATTAATTCCATTCATTTAATCATATATGTGTGATCAGTAAAGATTAACCCACCCGCGTACATGAAAACCACGTAATTTCGAGTATAACATAATATATAATTAGCGATTCTGCAAAAAAGTTCGCAACGTACACAGTAGAACGGGATAACAAGTAAAATGGGAGTTTTGCTTGACTGCTCAGTGGTTAGGGTGGGTACAGTTACCATAAATATGTCAAAATAGGGGTTGAAGTTGAAATAAAAACCGGAAAGGGCGCCAGAGTATTTGAAATGACACAATCGGGGTTAAAAGACCTAATTACGCCAGTTCACAGCTCGCTTAAATACTCCAATAACTCGCTTACCTGAACGTAATCACCTAGGACCAGCAGATCTTCGCTATTCCTGGAAGGCTACAAATACCCTCACACTTGTCTAAAATTAATTGCGTGCCGCAAAAATCAATCACTAATCGGATCAAAAGAACAATTCTGTTGTTACGTTATAGAGACACCCTCAAATTCATTATAACTAATGCATTCGCGGATTTTTCGTTAAATTTTGTTATACTTAAAAAATCAATGCTATCTTTCGAACGTAATTACTTTGCTTGACATAGACACAAAATGTTGACGTTAATTCAATGATCTAATTCTATCACAGCTGGATTCACATTTTAAAGAAACAACAGTTCGTTAACCTAAAGATATGTATTATAAAATAATAACCACACAATTGTTACATTAATTAATCTTCCAAGTTAAGTCATTTAGTGTACTTAATAGGCGATGATACCAGCTTAGTTTCAACGTCGACCTTTACTAAAATTATTATTAATTGATAACCAATGGTTATAACAAATAAATTGCGTTCTCCTTGTAACGCACTCGACACAGAGAATTTCGATACAAATTCTTCAGTATAACAAATAAAAAGCATTCAAATAGTTTTGGATTATAACACGGATGAATTCGCTTGTATTAAAATTTAAGCGATAAAATAATAGGACGTTAATCTCAAATGACCTATTCACCCGTTAGTACATACAAAAAAATAATAAAGTAAACACAAATATTATTTCGTCAACCACAGCAAAAACAAAGATATGCACAGAAATGGTTACCTTGACTTCCTCCAGATCTTTTGTTGTACAGGCACGTGGTGTAATCCACAGGATGAATTCTGCGGCGGCCTCAGCAATGTCAGTGACGTGACTGCGCTCGAAACTCAAAATATGGCCCAACCCGTGAATGTTTCGCTTCCAAATTGCGTTTGGATTAAAATTACGATTGGTTGTACGTACACTAATATTTATACTTCCACGTTAATTGTTAACTTTACTCTAACGACAAGTTCTGAATAACAGTTATTATTTTTAAAAGAACGAAAAGCTTGTTTAATTACAGCGAGCTATTCGTTATCTGTGAAATTGATGTCTGGAAATTAGGAACGAACGTTTGGTTTCTTCCGCATAAAAGCCATAACTACTCCATAAAATCAGGGAAAGCACTAGGTGAAAACGCTTAACACCGTCTCTTTGGATTTTCGACAAAGTCCCTTTGGAGAAACGGCACTTAACGATAAATCAATCTCGTGATGGTTGAACGACACAATAAGATCCCTTCAAGGGTTGTCTGGGGATACTGCCCCTACTAACGGAAGTCATTTCAACACGGATTATGGGTAACGACGTTCCGCGGTACTTCACTTGTTGCCGTAACGGTAGCTTTTTAACGCCTCTGCCGCTATACTAGGTCTGACCCTCGTGAATAGTTTACTTGACGCCAACATGAACCGTCGGAAAACACTTCTCAACCTACGGGCCTTATCAGTGTAAACGATATCGTGTAAAGTGAAATTTTCATAACCATAATGCCTCATACCTAAAAGCTAAACTCTTTGTTTAAGACCAAAAATCTTTATCAAAATATTCCGACAATTTGCCGCCTACAACATCTTAATAAAATGCGATGTGCGATACTAACAAATAATTTACAATTTTGAAATTACCGGCAAATGTGTGTCATATCACGGCCACGTGACAACACAGATGATAACAAAATACATTAGTATACCACCTCAGTTCCAGAAATTTATAGTTTTTGACAAAAGTCCCTTTCTTCTTCCATGACACAAATATCAAAGTAGACAAATGAAGTACATTAAGTTACAAGCGTTTTCTTCTTTAAAATACTTCTTTTAATAAGGCGCAAAGAAAGATTGATAATTAGAATACTTATCTTTTCGGTATATAATCGTGTATTTTAATTTTTTTATACAAATGTAAACGTTTCAATAATAAATATAGTTATGAACCTCAGCACATGATAATAGTTTTTAAAAAATTAATTAAGGTGTCAAAGATATGTAATCTGAAAAAAATTGTAAACGTTTACCATTATTACATATAATTAAAATACTTAAGTTTTTGGTGTTTTTTAATTATGTATTTTTATATTTACGTTTTATATAAATCTATACTGTTCGATAACAATCACAGTTATCGTCCTCAGTAGTGGTACTATTTAAAGATTGTAATCGTTATTATACAATGTGTACGTTTAATCTATTAACTATATATGTTAAATCATTGCAATGCTGTAATAACTTAACGTAATTAATTGGTAAATCATTTACTTCAAGTTCTAGGAAATTAGGACATACCATTCAGACATTTCTTAATTATAAGATGGCATAACGTGTTTAATCAGAAACCTTCTTCTTGTCTGTTTGAGTTATTTGGATGTTTATATATTTCAATAGCTTCTAGCTGTAAACGAGTTTGCCTTGATAAAATTGTTATATTATCAAATTGTTTAACATACGGTCAGCTACGGCAGACTTCTCTGATTGATTCAATCTATAACATCTCATATGTTCTTTAGGTCTAATATCGAAGCTACGTTTTGTGGTTCTAATGTATACTTTTCCACAAATAGTGGTTCTGAGCATCTTTAGGTGATTTTAAATGCTTTTTATTGTATCTTGTAGGTTGGAAAATAGTTCTAATACGAATCAGCGTTAGTTATGAAAGGATAACCACACTTAATTATTACTTAATTAGCTTAGGTTACCGACGTACAGCTTCGAGAAATATATCGTTTATATAACAATTGCAAGTTTTCTGATACAGCCTGTGCGAAAAGAATAAAATATCATGCAGAATAATTATAGTCAATCCAATCAAAAACTAATTAAAAGCTCTTAAAACATTTACTTGCTTTAATTGGTTATTTTGTAAATCAATAAGTTTATGTGCCGAGTAATAACCATCAAAATTCTTCAACTTTCCGTTAATTTGATATAGCAAAATTATGGATACCTGTCTTTAGAAATTTAAATAAATGTTTACGAATAAGATAAGAAATTTAAGCATAGACATTTAAAGGAAGAATAACAAAGTAAAAAAGACTAGTCCTTAACCAGGCATTCGTGAGAGTAGGTTGATTCATAAATTTAAGATTAACATGAATTACGAGCAAGTATTTCACGATACAACGGCTTGACCGAACCACCATTATCAACAGGCAATATATAGTTATAGCTGGAATACCTGAAGGTACTTCAAATACAAAAAATTCACTTTTTTTAGTTAAAGAGAAAAAGGGCTATTCAAGGAAGAATAACGTTATAATATAAACACTTACTATCATGTGAAACCAACATATTTCTGTTATAACATCTTTATAAAACATTTTAAAATTATTAAAACGAACTTTCTGCCTTACTAATCTTAACTGCATTAGAGATAGGGCATAACATGCTATGTATCTAAAAATATGCAGTAGATCCATGTTGTAATATTTAAATTAGATTTCTCTTATATACGTACATTATCTGGTCTGCCATTACTAGTACACTAACATTCTATTTGCACTATTTCACAGAAATCAATAACATTTTATTTTGAATTAAACCAAGTGCATTTTTCTGAATAAAACACGTACATAAATAATGCATTCCACCAATCCACAGTCCAAGAAAAATTAAATGTGGTAATTTAGTGTAATTATAATAATGCGTAAGTAAAACTTGGCACGAACTATTTTATCAAAGAACATTGTTGGACATAAGAACGCCCAATTCTTAGATAACACACACGCAAAGCAACAAGGATACTAAAAACACTAGATCTTAATGTTTTGCTGAGAAATTAATAACGCAAAATAAATCGATAATGATTAAATTAGATAAATGTTAATTGTATTTTATGCAAATTAACAAAACTAATGTCAAATACCATAAACATGTATATTTTGATAACAATACTATGATTAGAACTTACTAAACCAATTTTGAGGGCAACGCCCTTGTCATCGGCAATTAATACAAATACCACATTAAATGAAGGTTTGTATTTATGACAATACCAGGCTCTTAAAGTCGATGAGTCCATTCCACTACAACACGCTTTGCTTGGGGGTGTTAACAGTTAAGAAAATTATTTTTGTGTAAAAAATGTTTAAGTAGCGATGTAATTCTACTCTAATAAAAAGGATTTTTTTACTAGTTCCATAGAAATGTTACCAAACGCAGCGGTTATAAATGATAAATGAACAAAAATTTATTCTTTGATTTCTTTCTTGTTTTACTTTGAAATAATTTTGCATTTAAGCTGATTGGAGTGTACCAATTCTGCACTATATCTGAATAATTCAATTTTGATCTATTTATACATAATACTGCTTTACTACAATGTACCAAATAATTGGTTGTTATGGTTATCAACTAAACAACACATTAGCGCATTCTACTTCAATAAAAAAAGCTTTTTTATTATTATCAACGGTAATATATTAAGTTGCATAGTGACTTGCCGATAATACTGGCTAACGGGATGCATGAGTGCAAATTTTCTCAAGCAAAAAGCTCGAATGCATCCTTAGCCAGTATTATCAAAGCAAAGGAACTATGCACGAAATATATTTTACTTGACTATTGCTTAAGTTTAATAAGGAAAACTGTGTAAAAACTGGATCTTGTCTATCGAGTAGTTTCAGTTTGTAATTACCTAGACAATTTAATTTAATAAACAGTTCATTTTGTGTTTATTGATGTGTTGCAGTTATCTACGCTACACAAAACGATTAAGTATTATGTAACACGTATCAGTTAATTGAAATGTGATTGGTTCAAAATTTTTAATTTGTGTTATTTCATTGGTTGATGAGGTTAGGTTGCCATACATATGCAATAGTCACAGTAATGTTATCTATGCATTTCCCAGATCTTATTAAATAACAGGTGCACCTTAGACTTTGACAGTCCTCCATACAACTTATCTAATTTAGTAGCACCCATATCACCTTCCTCCGAACTTACAACTGGAATTGCGTTATTGCAAAGATACATGATTACCTTTTCCTCCTACCTACATAAATATATTATTCTATATGTGGCAGCCGTTTTATATATAGATGAAACAATTACATTTGAACACATCTACACTGACCTTCCGGCGTACAAAATCCATAGACACCAAAATTTCGAGATATCTGTTCTGATTTAACAGGTTGACTGCCACGGCAGACACCGGTGTCTGCTTACGAGCATGTCCGGCAACGCTTCAAGCAGACACGGGTGTCTGCTACGCAGTCTGACTAAAAACTTTCTATATTTGCAATGTGTCTGCAAATAAGCGAAATGTAAGGTAGTGCTGTGTCTGCTATGGCTCCACAGAAGGTGTGCCACAACATAACTTCATCATATTTGGGACAGTACCTATGTTAACAGACAAAATGTTCAGTCACATATTTCAATTTTATTTTAAGAATAATACATACTAAATAATTCTAAAAAAAGCAAATCAATACAAAACAATATATAAACCCCTTAAGAATAATGTTTTTTGTTAAAGCATTGAAGGCAATTCGGTGATTGTCCGACGAAATCTGCACAATAGGTTGTTACTTTTGATATTTTAGATCTGGGAATTTCTCCATTCTTCTTTCGTTCGTAGCAGCCCCTACAATATTTTCGACCAGCTCTGGAACTTCCAGGTTTTTTTACAAATTTATAACTTGCCATAGGTTTTTTCTTAGTGGATGATGTAGGTTCTGCAGTATTTTCACCAAGCGCAATGTTACTATCTGATACCTTATTTTCGCTCTTCAAGAGTTCCAATACTATTTGTTCTCTAAATTCGTTCACCTTGATGTTTTTTGAATTAACCAAATTATATAAGAATCGTGCATTTACAACAGCTGTTCCCAAGAGAAGTTCTATGGCAATCTTTCGATACCATTTCAAACTTCGCCGAAGAGCAGTTCCGTAACTTGCTAATTGATCAAAAAGATCAATTGAAGCCTTTCCAAAGTTGTAATCTACAACGGCTTTAGGTTTCAAAACGGGTCCTGTCCGTCTAATAAGTTCAGTAGTTTCTTCTGCATGACAAGTCGATAATGTTAGGACTTCTCTTTTATCACGTCATTTTGTTACAGTTATACCTTTCTGACTTTCTCTGGATATCATTTCACCCTTTCTTAATTTCTTCGTAACTACTTCCTTTGGATTTGCCCGGCGATTTTTGCGAAGGGTACCCAATAAGTGCGTTTTTCTTTGCAGTAATGTATTTGCCAATTCTAAGCTTGTATAAAAATTATCTGTTATGTGTCCTTCCTGCGCCTAGAAGAGGTGCAGACAATTTCAGGACTACATCAGTGGCAAGCGAAACTTGCCTCTTTTCGCCTTTCCCACTATATATGGCAAGGTTCCATGTATAACCAGTTTCGCAGCATAGTTTAAAAATTTTTATCCCATATTTATGAGTTTTTTGGGGGATATACTGCTTCATGATAAGTCTTCCTTGGAAAGGAACCATGCTTTCATCTATACAGAAGATCTTGTTTGGTGTATACATTTGTTGGAAATTTGTCACGCACATATCCACTAACTTCTGTATTTTGTGCAATCTATCATTAGGTGGGCACATTTCATTATCATCAAAATGCAGTGCCTGTAAAAGTAATTGAAAACGGTTTCGACTCATGGTATTTCTTGCCACATCGTTTCGGTATAGAAGACTAGAAGACCAATAATTCTCAATTGATGGCATTTTCACCAAACCCATATATCCAATCAACCCAATAAAACGTCTTATTTCAGTGTTGTCAGTCGGTTGCCATTTATGCCATCTCGAGGTTTTAGGAATATCAGCTTCACTGGTCAGACATTGAGTGGCATATAAATTCGTTTGATCTACGATGTTATCAATAATTTTATTGTCTATTAGAGAACAATAAAAATCGTATGGTGTTCCATTCACCAGTTCTAAAAGCACTGCTTCGTTGAGTGCTGAGATAGCAGCAAAATCAAATTGCTGTTGACGGCCAAGTGGAACTGACCACTCACCATCAGTTGCTTGTTCATGAAGATCTTGGACCGTATCTTCGTTTTCCGAGCTATCACTATCTGAATGCATAGTTTCAGCAATGCCGGATTGTGAATGAACAACAGGTGTTGCGTTTTGCCCAACATCAATATTTTCTACAAATGCAGTAGGATTGGACAGGTCAAGTTCTGATTCGCTGCTAGGTAGAACATACTCTGGATCTTTCACGGAATCAGAAGAACTAAAGTCTTCATCAGTCGATGCGTCATCAAACCCTAGATGAAAAAAATACAAGTTTTTATATTTCCTCATTTTGAGAAAACAAAGAAATTATTACCAACAAGAGGTGGTCCCATACTTCTTGCCATTTCTACAAGCTTTCTTGACCTTTGGCTAACGTTCTCCATAGTAACATAAACTGACCAGTAATAGCAACCAAACACGAAACTCACCAAACTAAATTTTGCGCCGTCAAAATGTGTAAAGTAATTTTACGTTATCGTAAATATCAAAACACACGATTTTTGTAAACAATGAATATAAACATCAAATAATGTTGAGGCCCATAAGATAATTCTCATATACAAATACGAAACACCCAGACACACGTCTTACTTGCAACGAATTGTAAATGCAACTGCTTTTAGTTGTACCAGCATATGTACAAATGACAAGTTACGACTTGCAATGTGTCTGCACAACTGTGTCTGCAAACACATTTTCGGGAAGTTACAGGCCCAAATTGAAAACTGCAGACACCGGTGTCTGCTCATTAAAAAACACGTTTTATAAAATAAATAAATAAGATAATTGAAAACCAATAGTTGCAATAGCTTTAAATCGACAATTTCTATACTACAAATCGAAAAACTAGAAAATGTAATTTTTAATATTTTTCTGATTTTGCCCTTGGCAGTCAACCTGTTAAAAAGCTGCGACCTCTAACAAATCTAGATATTTCCGGTTCAGTTACATTGAATTCTATCGTTACCTTCATCCGAGAACAGAGGCGAGTATATCAACAATTTCTAATATCTAAAGACCCGACTTACGAAACTGAATGTACCGTCTTAATGGTTTAATCCTGTGCGAAACAAATAAACACACTGTACAAAAATAACTAAAAAACTTCTAAGCTTAATTATAGAGATAAACTGGTTCTTTCTTCATTCACTAGCCTACGCAAATCAACCTCGCAAGCCGAGCAAACTCTGTCTTGGACTTTACTATGTCCTTGCACTTAAATATTGGTATTTCCAGCTCTTGATATTTTTAGACATCAAACAAGATTTTGGCAGACTCTGTCTTAAGGACTTCATTTATAAGGTATATGAGATTAGAACGAGTAGACTCTTCTTATTCTCCAAATTGCTTTGCTTGAGTATACCTCAGATTTGTACCCTGGCACTGGTACTTTATCTCACGCAGTACACTGGTTCCCATAATTTCCCTATCTCGGTTCGGTAACTGAACTATTCCCACTAAGTTAACCGCTGGAAAGTTTTCAACAACTAAGTAAGATATACGCCATATTATGGCGACAGTCAAATTACATCCAAAAACAATCGGGTTCCCAAAAACTAAGCTGAAATACTTTTACTTCAAAGTAAGTTTACTTAGCTGGGTAAAATGTTTACATTGACGACATGATTTTTTTTAGTAACTTTATTAGTAATCAGATTATATACATTCTATGAGCTAATATTTTAGGTAAGCATTTGAACTTATGACTTTATTGGAGAGGGCCGCCATTTCATCTGAAGTCTGGGTGGATCTGCTGTCAGCGGTTCCATAATTTCGTTTGGGTGATTTTCCAGCGTGTTTTGATATTTTTCAGCGTATATTTAAGTCAGTATGTATGATGCGGTTTGACACAAATCATGGTGCGTTTAATATATTTCGTAAGGCTTTTAATTGAAAGCATTGTATGATGTCGAAATTGAAATTTCTGACACATTCCCATAGCCTTGCATCCATATGACCAAATTGGACGGATTACAGTTTTATATATTAGAATTTTATTCTCTGGCGTTAAGGGAGATGTTCTTCCGATGCCCCAGTATAGTTTTTTTTTAACTTAATGCCCATTTCTTTACGTTTTTTGCTTATATGTGTTTTCCAAGTTAAGTGTCTGTCGAGGTAGATTTCCAGGTACTTAACTTCTTTTGTTTGTGGTATGGGAGTGTTGTTGAGAGTGACAGGTGGATATGTTGGACGTCTTGTTGTAAATGTAATGTGTGCTGATTTACCTTGGTTAACTTTTATTCTCGATTTATCCAACCATTTTTCAATTTGATCTATGTGAGCTTGGAGGATCTCTGATGCTGTGATCGAGTCTTTATTACAAGCTAGGATCGCTGTATCATCGGCGAAAGTACTTATCATGGTGTCATTGGAGGTTGGCAGGTCGGGGGTGAAGAGTAAGTATAACATTGGACCCAAGACTCTATCCTGGGGTACACCTGCGTTTATTTGTTGAATCTGAAATGCATCGTTACCAATCTTCGCTTGAAAGCTTCGATTAGTGGGGAACGAATGAAATATGAGGCAGTACTCAGGTGGCATTCCTTTCTTTATTTTGTGTAGAAGGCCTCTACGTCAGACTCGATCAAATGCTCGTCTAATGTCTAATATCACAGCAGAACAGAATAATTTATTTTGAAGTGATATTTGTATGAAATTTGTTACAGGGTGACATTGTTGGATTGTGGAATGATAATGTCGAAAGTCGAATTGGTGGTTGGGTAACCAAGCTTCTTGCGGTGGTTTTCATATATTCGCCTTAGTATTAACTTTTCCAGCAGCTTTGATATGATTGAGAGGAGGCTGATAGGTCGGTATGATTGAATATCATTGGGATGTTTGTCAGGTTTGGGGATTAGGATTATCTGAGCGAATTTTAATTGTAGTGACCAGTATGTTAGCCTCAGAATTCTGTTAAAGAGAACCCTCAGGAATTTAATGCCTTGTTCAGGTAATTGCTTTAGTACTGAACTTTCGTATTAGAAGAGACATCTGGAAAGGAATTTGTAGCTCATCTTCTCTTTCCTGGCTTATTTTTTCGCAGTTTGGTTTGAATTCTTCCGCCAGATGGTGTGCGAATGCATCAGCTTTCTCCTTATTCAGTTTTCTTCCTGGTCTATTAATGGTGGTACATGTGTTTTCGCGTTGGTACGTTTTGTGACTTTTCTGATGGAATTATCGCGAACAGATGGTGTTTTGATGTATTCTTGAAAAGTGTAGTTACGAATTTGTGTTAACCTATCTCTGAGCTTGTTATTTAATTGGTTGAAATTATGTTTGTCTTATATATTATGTGTGCGCTGCCATCTTGCTCTTCTTTTACCTTTAACTATTTTCATTATCTCGTATGGAATATTTGGGGTGCTTATTTTAATGTTTTTAAGTTAAGGTGTGGCATTCCATCCTACTGACTGTAAGGTATTTATAGAATGGTTTTTAGTTTGTTCGATTTCATCTGTGGTTTTTAAACTTATATTTATTTTCGTTCAACGTAATGTTGAAATGGATCCTAGTTAGTTTTTTGTTACCTTGATTTTTAACAGGATGCTGTTTTAGGGTATATGCATAGGATGGTCTTAACAAGGACGAATGTTGACTGGGTAAGTGTTGATTACTTTTTTTGATTTGGTAATGTTGGAGAATTGTGTTCTGTTATTTGAAAGGATTTACTAGTTGGTGGTTGGTTGTTTGGATTGTATTTTTTTGTAATTCTTGGTACACATTGCATCCTTTATAATTTGCTGGGTGAGATTTCTCACACAGTATACATGTGGGGGGCGGTCCATCTTATTTCGATGCGACCACTTCGACACCGCCGCTTCGACGCGACATCATCTTGACGCGAGATTATCTCGACACAACTTCATCCCGACGTGACCTTATTTCGACGCGAACTCATCCTTCAAATAGTCACGTTTTGTATTATTGATTTATTCAACGGTATATATAAATATATTATGTATCGACTCGAATTTAGGGCTACTTATTTTGTATATTCTGTTATAAAAAGAAATTCAATATAGGTTATTGAATAGGTCAAATACAATTAGGTAAGTACATAATATAAATACCTGATATTATACTGTGGCAATAGGGTAATTAAGGCGTTAAACAAAATTAAGAAAAATCTTTAATATTGTACTATATTAATCGTGTCTCTGATCATTAAACGCAGATTTAAAGAAAATATCTTTGCTAATGTTTGTTTAATGACACTTCAGTATTAGTAAGTATTTTTTTCTTTGTTTATTGACCGATTGATTGATAAATACTGTGAATGAGGATTACGAGTATAAAACAATAAATTACCGAAGAAAATGAAATAGGTCAAAATCCTTAAATATCATTAACATTTTCTAGTCATTGGTAATTGACATACCACACGTATTGTCCACATAAATCGCCATTCATTTGCCGCCCGTCCGAGAGGCAAACTCACTCCTTAAATATTAAAGAAATTAATTTCGCACTATTAAAAACGAGGTTTCAACTTCAAATATATGTCGAAAATTTTAGCTTATCCTACATATAGTCCACATAAATCGCCATTCATTTACTGCCCGTCCAAGGGGCAAAACTCACCGCTTAAAGATTAACAGAATTAATTTCGCTCTATTAAAAACGAGGTTCCAACTTCAAACATATGTCAAAATTTTAGCTTATCCTGCATATTGTTCACATAAATTGCTATTCATTTGCCGCCCGTCCGAGGGGCAAACTCACCCCTTAAACATAAAAACATTAATTTCGCACTATTAAAAACGAGGTTTCAACTTCAAACATATGTTAAAAATTTTAGGTTATCCTACATATTGTCCACATAAATCGCCATTCATTTGCCACCCGTTCAAGGGGCAAAACTCGCCCATTAAAGATTAAGAAAATGAATTCCGCATTATTAAAAACGAGGTTTCAACTTCCAACGTATGTCAAAAATATTAGCCTATCCTACATATTGTTCACATAAATCGCCATTCATTTGTCGCCCGTACGAGTGGCAAAACTCACCCCACAAAGATTAAAAAAATTAATTTCGCACTATTAAAACGAGGTTTCAACTTCAAACATATGTCAAAAATTTTAGCTTATGCTACATATGGTCCACATAAATCGCCATTCATTTGCCACCCGTCCGAGGGACAAAACTCACCCTTTAAGGATTAAAAGAATTAATTTCGCACTATTAAACATATGTCAATAATTTTAGCTTATCCTACATATTGTCCACAAATGAAATTGCGATTTATGTTGACAATATGTAGGATAGGCGAACATTTGACATATGTTTGAAGTTGAAACCTCGTTTTTAATAGTGCGAAATTAATTTTCTTAATCTTTAAGGGTGAGTTTTGCCCCTTGGACGGCAAATGGATGTCGATTTAGGTGGACAATATGTAGGATAAGCTAATATTTTTGACATATGTTTAAGTTGAAACCTCGTATTTAATAGTGCGAAATTGATTCTTTTAATCTTTAAAGGGTGAGTTTTGCCCCTCGGAGTGGCGGAAAATAAATGGCGATTTATATGTACAATATGTAGGATAAGCTAAAATGTTTGACATATGTTTGAAGTTGAAACCTCGTTTTTAATAGTGCGAAATTAATTTTGTTTAATCTTAAAGGGGTGAGTTTTGCCCCTTGAACGGGCGGCAAATGAATGGCGATTTATGCGGATAATATGTAGGATAAGCTAATATTTTTGACATATGTTTCAAGCTGAAACCTTGTTTTTAATAGTGCGAAATTAATTTTTTTAACATTTAAGGGGCGAGTTTGCCCTTCGGGCGGACGGCAAATGAATGGCAAGTTATGTGGACAATATGTAGGATAAGCTAACATTTTTCACATGTATGTTTGAAGTTGAAACCTCTTTTTCAATAGTGCGAAATTAATTTTTTTAATTTTTAATGGTAGAGTTTTGCCCCTTGGACGGGCGGCAAATGAATGGCTATTTACGTGGACAATATGTAGGATAAGTTCAAACTTTTGACATATGTTTGAAGTTGAAACCGCGTTTTTAATAGTGCTAAATTAATTAATTAATTGAAAATAGACACCCAGGTATCGAACAGTTCATATCCATTGTCCCTGTTCTAGTTGTTAGGCTGTTTCAGAATTTCAGTAGCTTCTCGAATCTTCCTTGTATACCAATTCCTATCGTTAGGGAGAATTTTTGTGTTTTTAAATTTTATACTGTGTAGAGTGTTTAAGGCATGCTGGCCAATTGCTGATTTAGTAGGATGAAGTAAACGTAAGTGTCTTTTGTGTTCTGTTAACCTGGTGTTAATGCTTCTTGCAGTTTCACCAATGTAGTTTACCACAAGACCATGAAACTTTTTACAACCGTGCCACAAAGATTTGTCATCCAGATAAACCACAACATGAATTAAACCACTTTGAAAAGGTTTTCACAAATAATTGCTTCAACAAACAACAAATTAAAAAGTCATTCCAACCGAGACAAACGATGCCAACGAATGATAAATCTACAACTTCAAATAAGTTTACCATTTTACCTTTGCTTGCAAACACAACGAATAAAATTGGTAAAATATTACAAAAGCATAATATAAAAGTAGCTTTCAAAAGCAGTATTAAAATTTGAAATTTTCTGAATTCTGCTAAAGACCAAATACGATTACATACATGTGGTTTTTACAAACTGCCATGTTCTTGTGGTAAACTCTACATTGGTGAAACTGAAAAAAAAAACGCCGAGTTAACAGAACACAAAAAACACTTACGTTTACTTCATCCTACTAAATCAGCAATTACACAACTTATCTTAAAAGCTCTGCACAATATAAAATCTGGGTAACGATAGGATTTGGTATACAAAGAAGATTCGAGAAGCTATTGAAATTCTGAAAGAGCCTAACAACTTGAACAGGGATAATAGATATGAACTGTCCGATACCTGGATGTCTATTTTCAAGAACTGAAACTTTTACAGTCTACAACAGTGATATAATTTTAATTCTCTAGTTACCTTATAGATCTTTGCTATTTTGAGCCATTTTGATGTTACTTTGTCAATATTTGTCATTATGATATTACGCCTGGCGAAGAACAAAGTATCTGTCTGAAAGCTTGCGAATACAATACATAAATATATAAATAATTTACACCGTTTTTCCCAAATTAATTATTATTTAACAAGTCAAATGGTGAAAGTTTCAATTCTTATAAAAATGCCATTTGACCAATTGTACCAGGTAGTAAAATGAGATGAAGGTTTAGTGGTCATATAAAAATGCACAAATTCACTTTTCCCATGTTTTATTGATGTAATAATTAATAATAATAGTTAATATTAAAAAATTTAGCTGAATATTTATCAATATAGAGCAGATATTTTGTGAATTAATTGCGTTTATATTTTTAATACACCCACTTCCTTCAAAATCTTATCCCGCCCTTTACAGATGGGCGGTTTTTGATCACCTTACCTTTTTCAACTCTTAATTAATTTACTGTAAATTATATTTAATAACAGTTTAAAATCTGCCTTGCAAATTGCGTTTAAAATACAATTTAAACGATTGAAACCATTTGATTTTAATTTTTACTAATTAATTCGATATTTTATAATACAATGTCTACAAAAAACAAACAATAACAATTAAATATTATTAAACTGTTAACTAAAATATATAGAAAGGAAGGTATATAAATATTAAATAACCGGACCGATGAACTCATAGTACAGAAAATAACGTTATAATCAATAATGTAATAAAATACAGATTTTGTGGCATTAATAATCAGAAAAATTGTAATTTAAAATAGACAAACTAATATGAAAGTTCATAAGTGAAAGTTTAATCTTATAAATTTAATGAATTTGTACTGTAATTATTCCACCTATGTAAAGTAAATAATTTATATGTACAATTAGAAATGCATAAAATTGATTGTTATTCCACAAATTTAACGTAATAAACTACAATTCATGGTAATTATGGGTCTATCTTACTTAAATATGGACACTAATACATAGTTATGGAAGTTAAAGGCCTTACTACACGTTCTGTACGTATGAGATGAGTTAGGTAAATTCAGTTCATTTAACATTAAAATTTCTCTGCATCCACAGTTTTAAAAGGTAACAAAAATTATGGTAATACAAACCTCAAAGTATACCTACTGTTGACACATAAAGTATTGCGTTTAAAAATTAGGTAGAAAATATGAAAGTCACATAAAATAGTATTAAATGCAATCTGTCCCGTAGACTCTACAGATTCTATACGACTTAAATAGACATAATTGTAGATGCAACGAATTTCATAAAACATAAATGTTAAATTAAAAAAAAATCTGGTAAATATATAACGTCAAGAATTATATTAAAAACAAATAACTCGTAGAGGTTACAAGGATATTGAAAAAGATTAGGTCTAACGACTCGAAAAACTCTCCCACCTTCTATTTAGGTCAAGTTTGAATTCACTTTTCACGTTTTCGAGTTCTTGCGGACGAAATAAAATCCAATTTAACCCCCTTACTGTTTATCTCGCAGCCCCGACTCTATCAAAAATTAGTGGGATCTAGACAATTCGGCACCAAACATCAATGCTTTTGAGATATTGCGTTCATTCCTGTTACCGTCTACCTTGTTTGAGATTTTAGAGGGTTTTTTTCTCATACACATATAGCGCATGATCACTGCGTATATTGACATCATGTGCGGCTATTTAGGCGAATGCTAGGGTAGTATCTTCCCCCTCCTGACTGCCCCCCATCCTTAATCTGCATATACAGGGTGGCCAAACTAGTAGAGAGTAGAAGATTGTATGAAGACGAAATAAGTTAGAGAAATGATTTTTGGACTAGGGGTAGATATCAACAGGTACGATATTTTAAAAATATTTTTGAGCATACATGGTGTTTCATGTTATTGGATCAAACTAAACTTATTACTTTTTTAAATGGAACACACTATATATTATTACATTTTGGAAAACCCATAAAATACGGTTTCATTTGATACCCAATCGTATCGGTCTATCTCCTTTGGTTTTAGATATTCAAATATTTTTCGAAAAAATTATCCCACTTGCGATCACCGCCACTGATTTGCTAAGCGACTTTTGTTTATTTTATAATGACAAAAAAATTTTGATGGTCATGTAGTATTTTGAAATATCTTAATTTTCAGATTTTTTTAAATAATGTACAGGGCGTGTCACTGTAAAAACAACTTTTTTTAAATGCCCGCTCCCCATGATGCTCGTGTCATTCGATGCTTTGTTTAATGTTCTTCCTTTTTCATCAAGCATGTCTTATACCTAAAATTAATAATTTTCAAAATATTTTCAGTTTATTTGTGAAATTACGATTGTAATACAAAAAGATTGAAAATAGAGGTATTAAGTTGGCCATGGGATTGTAGTTTCTTACTAAAAAATTGTAGTAAACAAAAGAGTTAATATAACAATTACAAATTGATTTAATGAATTATTTTAAATTTAACAGGTTTTTTTGAAAAAATGAATGCACAAAACGCTCTTGCTTCTAGTCAAAATCAGTCTTTAGTAAAATTTTTGAAATACTCAATTTGATTATGTTCAGATCAACGATTTAATTTTTTACGTCTTTTTGTAAATGTAAACGTATAAAGATGTCATGGAATAATAGTTTCATGCTAAAGAATTTTTTAATCAAGTTGTATTAATTTATAAAAGAAACTTTGGCGTTCTTTTTCATGCTAAAAAATGTTTACAAGTAAAAACAAGAGTTAATATAACAACTAGAAATTGACTGAATTAAATTATTCTAAATTTAACAGAATTTTATGAACAAAATTGTTGCATACTCTCACACTCTTTCGTTCAAGTAAAATTTCTGAAGTACTGAATTTGGTTATGCTCAAATGAACTTTTCCATTTTTTACGTCTTTTTGTATACTTAAATTGGTTACTGATCAAATTAACCAAGATTATTTGGAATTAGTAATGTTTAAACTGGCAATAAAAAACATGACAATATTTCGTAGAAAAAAGAAAAAGTGACAATTGGTTCTATTCAGTTTAAACCTAATTTACGTTTTAATTTATTCAAAGTGTTGAAAATAACTGTAAATATTCAGGAAATGGTTTTAATGATTTTTACTCCTGGAGAATGTCAAAAAAATTTCTTACTGGCAAGTAGAATTTATGCAGCACGATATCCCGATGTTGAAAAAAGCCGAGACCTAAGGCGTTTCAATATCTTTTAGAAGGATTTGAAGGTAGTGTTAAATTTAAAAAACGGAAAGTAGCTACTAAAGCAGTAACAAATGATGACAATCGACTTACAATCCAATAAAATCTTTCACAAATATCACATATGATATGATATGATATAAAAAAATCTAGCGTGAAAAATAGATTAAATGCCGATAAATAGCATGGATATCATATAGAACTTCAACGACTATATGGTCAAGATTTTGAACGAAGAATTAATTTTTGCAACTGGATTTTGCAACAGTTTCTAATTTTCTCAATTCTATATTATTTAGTGACGAAAAGCAATGGGTTAGTGAACAGACATAACATGTATTATTATAGTACTAAAAATCCTCATAGTATCAACAAAATCGGTGGTCACTAAATGTGTGTGTGTGTGGGGTGGGGTGATTGGGTCCCATGTTATAGGTCCTTATTTTTTATAAACTACTCTAACTGGCGAGGTGCATTTAAATTTTTTTAAGAGATGTGCTACCTAACCTTCTTCAAAATATTACCCCACTACATTCGAGACATACGAACATTTGTAAACCACTGGAAAGGAAATCAGGTCGAGGAGGACCCATTTCTTGGCCACCGAGGTCACCTGATCTGACCCTACTCGATTTCTTTTTGTGGGGTTACGTAAAAGATTATGTGTACAAAGAAATACCAACCACACCACAAAATATGAAGGAAAGAATCAGAAATGCTTTTCAAAATATCACATGGCCGACAGAGTTAGTGAAAAATAATTTTGTTCGACGTGTTAATAAATGTATTGAAGTTGAAGGAAGAACATTCGAGCATTTAATGAGAAATTGATTTTTGATTTTTTTTCTTTTTCATTTTATTGTCCTTGTTTTGTTGTAACATGTATTTGTTAATTTTATTACACAGTATTTCATATAAAAATAATACATATTTACAGTTATTTTCACTAGCCTAATTTACTGAAAGCAATGCATATTTAGTTTACAATATTAAGACAAATTTGATAATGCCAATAGATAAAAAAATAAATTAAAAATACTTTCGAAGATTCGAATTTTACAGTAGAATTAAGTGTATCTCAAAACTTTGTAAGTGATAGATATTTAAGAACACCACAGTTTCTTTTATAAATTAATACAACTTGATTAAAAAATTCTTTCGCGTGAAACTACAATTCCATGACCATGTTTATACGTTTACATTTACAAAAAGACGTAAAAAATGAAATCGTTGATCTGAACATAATCAAATTGAGTACTTCATAAATTTTACTAAGGACTGATTTAAATCTGCCTAGAAGCAAGAGTGTTTTATGCATTAATTTTGTTCAAAAAGTCTGTTAAATTTAAAATAATACATTAAATCAATTTGTAATTGTTATATTAACTCTTGTTTTTACTTGAAACATTTTTTTAGTAAGAAACTACAATCCCATGGCCAACTTAATACCTCTATTTTCAGTCTTTTTGTATTATAATCGCAATTTCGCAAATAAACTTTAGGTATAAGACGCCTCATGGGGGGGGGGCATTTAAAAAAAGTTGTTTTTACTAACAGTGACACGCCCTGTACATTATTAAAACAATCTGAAAATAAAGATATTTCAAAATACTACAGGACCACTCAAATTATTTGTCATTTTAAAATAAACAAAAGTCGCCTAACAAATCAATGGCGGCGACCGCAAGTGGGATAATTGTTTCGAAAAACAAACCAAAGGGGATAGCCTCATACAATTTGGTATCAAATGATAGCGCATTTTATGGGCTTTCCAAAAATGCAATAATATATGTAGTACCTGTTGATAGTATCTATTGATATCTATCCGTGGTCCAAAAATCATTTCCCTAACTTATTTCGTGCTGGGAATCTATCGCTCTGGTTGAAGGAGCGTGGAAAGCTCGAGCAGCCCGCCCACCCCTTTGGGGAGGGAATGAAACACGTTGCTTTTGTTACTTGTACAATTTTTACTATTTTTATTCATTGAGAACAGCTTCTGCTATTCGGCACCATCGTCTTATAATAAGGTATCAAATTAATTAAAAAACCTAAGTTTACCATTATTCAAAAAATTGTTGAAAATTTAATAACAAATAATATACAGTTAATTAGAATGTGGATTTACTTACATAATCGGACATCGTAGCATAACTATGAACTAGACGCGATATATTTGGCCGAATTGTATCGAAATCCCAAAGAGATAACTATTTAGTACCTAATAATATTGTTTTATTATTTGCTATAAGCTAAAGCAATCTGAGACATAAGCATGACTTCAGTGGCTAACAAAACCTGTTAATATAATTCTCGTCGCGCGTCTTTAAAAGAATGGCACAAGGATTTTTCAATATTTTCTAGGGGTGCTCTAAATGTAGGGTATTCAGGAACTTTTGCATTAACATTGTTTTCAAAATATCAAAATTTAAAAGGATGAATGCATGTAATCTCTGACCTACAACTAACTTTTCTACTTTTAAAAATTCATTGTGATTTGTTGATGAGACCGACCCCACCGTTTGCTGTGATCATTCTATCAATTTTTATTCCAAGACACAGAATATTAAAAGAGTATGACCCGTATTTTCAAAATATTCGTTTGCGTCATTGCTTCTCAAAAGGATAATTCAATTTTAGATCAATTTTCTTTATATAAGTTTTTCGTAGGAAGCTTTAAACATTAACTAAATGAAAAAAGAAAGAAAAAAATAGGTTATGTTTCGCAACAAGCAATATTTAATGCTATTTTAAAGAGTTGTAGTCTGTTAATAAAACAAATAAGAAAAATAATGCTATACTGTTTTTATTCTACGTTTCATCAACTATAGTTCAGGTATAAAAATAAGCAAAAAATTATTACATAAAATAATAATGGTAATGGTAGTATGTGAATCAATTTACAATGAACATAATAACGTATAGCGGATTTTTACATAAAATTTACAATAAAAATAACTCCATTTAATGGATTTTTACATAAAATTTGGCTTCTTATCTTAACACACGGTATTTGGTTTTCGTGTATTAAAATTTATAAATTCTTTACTTGAGTCATCTTAATTACTACTTGACATTAATTGCGGGAGGTGAACGTTCCTTCCACATATTTGATGTTTATTTATTTATGCTCATTTTAATATTTTCGTACAACCTAATTGTTGATAATACTGAAACTTACCTATTCTTTTTCACTTTGGTTTTAATTGATTTACATACTACTATTGCAATCCTTATTTTATGAAATAATCTTTGCTTATTGTGTACCTAATTGAGTCAGACGAAACGTAGTATTAATCATTATCACATATTTTTCTTATTAACAAAAGCATCAAGCAATTTTATATGCGCAGCTCTTTGAATTAAGATTTCCGCAAGAAAAGCATCGGATATATCCGGAAACTATCGTGCAAATATGGTCGTAAACAGTCAAATTTTTTAACAAAATAATGATTGAACTCAAACTCTTCAAAATGTATCAATAATATGTGATTTCCAATGCCATTTCATAATGCATCCTGCAATGTTCTCTCGTTGCCGTAGTATAGGTTATAGGTACCCGCCACATCGAATTTTTTTTAATCAACACAAATTTAAAAAAAGATTGAATACTGTAAACATTGATTTCAGCAGTCGTGAAACTATTATTTAATTTGCGACTTAGTCGGTAAAAAAATCGGCATCTTACTTGGCAACAAAAGTTAACAATAAAAATAAACAAATATACACGCGTCGTACGTGAAGTACATTAAAGGAGTATTGGGCACACACATGAGAACATTGTCTAAGTGTTTAACGAAAACAATACATTAACTAATATTAATAAAAAGTTATTTATGTTCCCAGTGACGTTGATTTTAAATTGGACAAAGGGTGGAAAATGGGCGTTACGTGATAATACTATAACCAAAACTAGCCTTTTAAATCCACGCCAAGCGAGAGGATCAGCTTTTTTCTTTAGTTTAATATACTTACAAACGCCCAAGCCCACAGGACATGCTTACTTAATTTACTCGGCCTACAATCGAATCCCACATTTTCGGCGAAACTTTGATATAGTTTGTAAAATCTAACACACCGACAGATATACACTATTGCCGTTTCCTTCCTACATGTATGATTTCAACAAGTACGGCAAGAACGTGCACTAGTTATCTGAATTAAGAATAACACTATACGCATTGATTAACAATTTGTTAATCAATGCTATACGTTTGAAACTATTCAACTTTAACAAACAAGTTTTTCATGATATTGCATAAGTTCTAAAACATTTTCGACGTGTTTTAGTACAAACGTCAGTGTTTGTTTAATTGAAGAAATAATTATTTCACTTTGAATAAATATATGTAAATAAATTAAGTGAAAACGCTATTGGAACTTGTTTATTAAGTAAATACTGTAAACAACTAAACTAATGTCCCTATTTCAATTCCACAGATGTACATATAAATAGAAAAATAAAATACATGTAGGTACAATTTCAGTTCTTGTAATTAAAGGAATTTCCATTACTCGATCCTTTAATTAATTTACATACATATACAATACAAGAAGTGAAAAATATTTTACAAATATAACTTTATTCAATTTTTTGAATCATTGCTTGAACATTTTCAAACAATGTTTGAAAATGCCTAAGAAATGCACCTTTTTTGAGAATTACAGACATAATTAATTATTTATTAATTACAAAAAGGTTTACACATCAACCCTTTTTTCACTTAATTTATGCTAAGTGAAATAATTATTTCTTCAATTAAACAAACACTGACGATTGTACTAAAACTTGTCGAAAATGTTTTAGAACTTCTGGAATGTCATTAAAAACTTCTTTGTTAAAGTTCGAAATGTGCTTAAGAAAACGCATGGTCGCTTTATTTTCTATTTCTTTCTAACCTGACGGTTGTTATGTCGAATGCCTTCAAACGTATAGTGTAATTCTTAATTCAGATAACTAATGCACGTTCTTGCTTTACTTGTTGAAATTATACATGTAGGAAGAAAACGGCAAGAGTGTATATATGTCGGTGTTAAATAAAGCGCTAATCCGACACTGAAAATGTTAGATTTTACAGACTTATAGTATCTTAGGGCAATGCGCTTAAGCGGCTGTAACAGAGGTACAATATACAAACATTTTAATAACACCCAACTATCAAAATTCAGGTGGAAAGTAGTGTCTCAGAAATATATCATTATTATCGGCAGATTTCTTGGAAAGTGTTGTTTCCCAGTAAACTGAATGAAGTGCTCGATACAATAAATTACCAGAATTGCCGATACGCCCCAAATCACTCCCTAAAGAAGATGATTATAGGAGCAATAGGGTAGTGAGAGCTTTATTTATACACTTCAATCAAGAATTTTAGTTATATGCAACTAAAGATACATGTGAATGTGAAGAAAATTCAATTTCCCGGTAGATCTCAGCAACACTACATTTTTCTAGTATGTTATTGTTTGTCACAAAACAGCAAATTGAACATTGCAATTTGTGTCAAGATAATATGCAAAATCTGATAGAATAGATGGAAATTCGTAATCCATTTGATTCAGACAACAATGAGTTAGTTACCAATGGTTCTTAGCTTCCAAGTTATAGAGGTGAAAATTGTCAATCGAATAATTCGCACAAGATAAAGTGATATGCGCCTCAAAATTTAAAGGCTATTTTCAATTGCAGTTTTGTCAATACGGATTAGAAATTGTGACGTATGAGCAAATAGGAGAAATCATGCTTTACCTAATCCACACCAGTAACAATACTGCCCACCAAATACTACCAATAAAAGCTATATGTGGTTTTGGAAAGATGTTGACCGAGAAATGTATTGAAATCGTTTATATTTAGCTTTAAATATCAGTAAAAGATGTTTAAATAAAAGTAAAAGGTGTTGTAAGGAACTGATAACTGTAGTGAGTGACGACATCAACGTAATGGTTTTATGAATTCCCTGCTCTCACGTTAACATGTTTACGGTGGAAATAGGTAAATCTGTAAAATCAAACACAGTATCAAATGTATCTGTTCTGCACGACCAGTTAGTCTAGGAATGGAGTAATTCTTAGTGTGCACGCTGTTTCTGCATTGTACAATAAAGAAAAAGTAAATCTAGTAAAAAATGATCTTTTAAATCAATTTTACCACTCATATGCCACAATGGAATACCATTGACAGTACACACATAGATTTAGATACACTCTCTTTCACCAATTTGTAAGGTATTGAAAATGGGGAGCTCTGGCTCTCGTTCAGGCTGACCAAAAACTTGTATTCGAGTGGGTCTTACCGAAAATCTTTTGTAACTGCGTATGGCGAGACAGCAAAACAATTACTGTTGCCCGAAGATGGGGCTTAAATGTACACTAGCATTTGACCATTACTATGATGCATGTAATTAAGAGTAGGACGCTGAACATTGATACACTGTTCGATCGAAAGTATGCACAAGATCATTTCAGTCTTTCTTAAAATGCGTTAAAATTAGAAGACGGACACCTTACCCCCACCACTTTTCTGTGACGTCATAGGCCACACCCATTTTCACCACGTGGTCAACCCCCGTGGCCACGTCTGCTTATTGATCCTGCGCGCGCATACTGCTCCAGGTCCCGCGTTCTGATTGGAGGGCCTAAATTCAGGCCACCCCCCTGGTTTCTGATTGGTACTTAGACTCCACTCAACCACCAGGCTCTGTGCTGTGGTTGGCGGCCTAAGACTCTGTATTCTGATTGGTTAGTTTTGTTTCCTTGTGGCGCCACCTAGTGGTGTATTTCTAGGACTAATGTATGTTTTCTATAATAGAGGTCGATCGTGGCTCCACCTAGTGGTATATTTGTAAATGTTATGGCGTGAAAACTTGAAATTTAATAGTGTCCTAATAAGGAGGCCGGATTCCACCTCATAAGACAGCTATGGGGCTCCGGAACTAGTTCACGGGTCTTTGCCCCTTGTCAGGTCTTCGTCCCCTTTTTATTATGGCGGGAAAACTAGGAATTTGAAATAGTATTCTAATAAGGGGGCCGGAATACTATTTTATAAGACAACTACAGGACTCCGGAACTTGTTCTCGGGTCTTCGATTTAACTGTTTTGGCGGGGAATTTGAAACCGTGTTTTGATAATGGGGGCCCGCATACTATCCCATAAGACAATGTTAGGACTCTTAAACTTGCCACAGAGTCTTAGCCCCTTTGTTTGTGCACGTGGTTCCATCCACTTATATAGTTTGAAAAAGTAGATGTAGATTTCCCTAATTGTTATGGAGCGAACACGTAATGTTTAAAATAGCATTATAATACTAGGGCCTCCATACCAATTCATAACACAACCTTAGCTGACACGAGTTTCAAGCTAGAAACATACGTTACAGTCACGCTAAGTCGTAATTAAAAACACTTAAGTACTAAAATTATTTATATATCAGAGTAGAATTGTAGAAAAACAAACATTATATAATAACTTGATTATTTCATCATTTATAATTAAACATAGTGTCGTTTTGTTGTAATGGTCTAGAATGCTTTTCCAGGAATCATAAATGATATCCTGGTGGAGGCCGTCCAAAGAAATCAAAACACTCCCCGTTACCATTTTCGTTAATGTAGATAGCTGTCCAATGTTGGCCTGGTTTGTTTGCTGGATCCGTATTCACAATAATTCCACACGGTCTAGGTGTGTGCCGCGGTAACTGATTAGAAGCACATACAAGTCGAAACACATTCTTGTGGTTGGGGATCAATTTCAAACATCTCAACACTTGTACGGCATACATCGAGTTGGTATGCGTGCAGTCTTCCAGAGAACACATAGGCGCCTCGATGTTGTGGTTTAAACAACTATACGCTTTAGCTTCCTTTTTTAATTTTTTAATTGACGGACAACCAATCTCGCCCAGGTTTAGTATTGGTTTGTTAAGAGATCTTAAAAACTGTTGTTTTTCACTTCCCTTAACGTGAATTTTGTTAAAATGCAGTAACGCTCTTATCAACTCCTCTTGGAAATCGTTGTAGGGTACATACCCCGACCGCGATTTCAGTCCATAATATTTATTCTCTAAATACCTTATCTGGTTTGATATAGGTTTTTGATATAAAAGAATTTCGAATACTTCTAAATATACTGCCTAATCAGGTTCCTATTTCATGTCCACGCTGATATGGCGCGCCTCTGCAAATGGAGCCGATACCGTTACCGGTCTGATTCATATAATATTGTTGACAAGGGCAAACCATAATTGTACTTTCTTAAAGAGCAACTTCAAACACGTATCTGTTTTTATATTAATCTTCCAAAATGTTTTCATGGTTTACAGCCGAAAGGGCCATCTTTATACTTGAATGAGGGGTATTGTTGTAAGGGGTCATAAGCTTTTTGGAGTACATCAATATACTTGTAGGAATTTGTTGTAGGTGGAATAACGACATATCTTTACTTTCAATGTTTTACATCGGAGTTATTTGTTACATAGAAATTGATATTTTGTTCTGTACACTTGCCGCCACACACACACACACACACACACACACACAAACACACACACACGCACGCACGCACGCACGCACGCACGCACGTAGCCACCCACCCACCCACCTTCCTTTAAATTTCGGCGAATGCTTCAATTACAGATGTGGCTGTCTTATTATTAAGAGCTCACGCCCAGGCCCCCTTGCTAAACACATCAACAACCGTTACTATGTAATTGTATCCACTATTGTGTTTACTTAAAGTACGCATATCGCAAACATCCGCTTGCCACAGGTTGCTCAGAATATATCTATTACGTGGAAACTTTTTTGTGACCGGTATTTGTACCATATAACCTTCCTGTGCCTGCAGCCAATTTTTCACTTCGGCATATTTACCTTTTACAGCGTTAGCTAAAGGTGTTATACCCGAAAACCCTACAGGATGTGCGGGATCATAGCAGACATCATTCATGTTATGCTCGCCACGTATCCCAATCTAGTGAAAGTCTTCTTAAAGAGGTTCTTTTTGGTGTTTCCCGCGATTCACTATCAGCACCGTAATTCTCACCTATAGTCGTAAGGTACCGTACAACCTTAGGTGATACAGTATCACCTTTTATTGTGTACCCCTTTTGTCCCAAAATACATCACCGACCGTATTCAGTATACGCAAGAAATCCTCACCTTTCTTCTCATATGTAGGAGGAAGCGTTGATAATATTTCGTCGCCCTTTGCGTCTCGGTAACTCACCATATCATCACTGATGGTTATGCTAGCCGATTGACGTAACTGATTGGAAAAGTGCAGATATCTTTGAAGGACTTGGTTGTACTGCTGCCATTTGTCATGGTCAGTCATTTTGGATCTTAAAACTTTCTCCATATCGCTGCCCAGTTGTGCTAAAATGTCTATTTGCGTAACATCTGGCGCATGCAAGCGCTGTAAAAAATCCAACGGTAGAATAATCATCTTCTTCAGGTTCTGGTCCATAGTTAGTGAAACAAATTACCCAGAATACTCCCAAGTGATGGTCCTAAGAGGAGTGGTAGAAATCCACCGCCCTTCTGTACAAGAAACTGTTTCTTCCTTTTTATAGACTCGCCTCTCTGTGCCAATCGTCTTAAAGTGTGTTTATGTTGAGACAGTCACTGTTTCAGGTCACTTGACAGAGGGAGGCGACTTTTTAAAATGTTGTGTACACATGTAGATAATGTATTACATCCAAACATTAATAGCATTGTTGATTTTACTTAATCTGGCTAATGCGCATCCTTAGCGCATTAGCCAGATTAAGTAAAAGTCAACGTAATGCTTTAGTGAAATGTTTGGATAGTAAGCAGGTACAATGTATCTGGTATCCGGTGTTTTACATAAAACGTCAGCCATCATATATGATGTAATCTTTATTACTGTGAGGCTTAAATCCTTTTTTCGCTATATATACTTGGCAAATGCCGTGTGTTCCGAATATATTTGTGAAATATCGTAGCACGTCCGGCGTATTCTACTTTAAATCGAACAATAAATACCCGTGTGGATTTGATGTAGCGTCCTGGTACGCAGCCTCTAAAAATTTCGGGTTGTCAGGTGAAATTTGCCCTGCTAAATGTTTTATCTGAGTTCTGCCACGCAGATTCTTAAACAGAAGATAAGGGGCGAAGACCCGAGAAGCAGTTCCTACAGTCGTCTTATGAGATAGTATGCGGGCCCGCAGGTATAGTTAACACTTTTACGTTTGTCCTTGTAACAGGGTATTTTGCTGCAGTTGTTTCTAAAGCTTTAGCGTGCGCAAATAGAATGCTGGCATTGATCCTCATACGTCTTGTAATTTGAACCGTGTGCCGACATTAGACTAAAGGTATTTCTTTAGCTCAACACCGCTTATGGAAAACTTTTCTTAATTAAACAAATCCGAATGCACATGTCCAGTCATCTCAACCTGTTAGTGCAGATTCTTAAAGAGAAGATAAGGGGCGAAGACCCGAGAAGCAGTTCCTACAGTCGTCTTATGAGATAGTATGCGGGCCCCCTTATTAGAATACTATTTCAAATTTCTAGTTTTCCCGCCATAATAAACAAGAGGACCCGACAAGGGGAGAAGACCTGATAAGGGGCAAAGACCCGTGAGCAAGTTCCGGAGCCCTATAGCTGTTTTATGAGGTGGAATCGGGCCCCTTTATTAAAGCACTATTCCAAAAATCAAGTTTTACCGCCATAACGACTACAGGAACTGTCATCCACTTTTTAAAATACACCACTAGGTGGTGCCACAATCAAACTCTATTACAGAAAACATTAATTAGTACTAGAAATACAACACTAGAGGACGCCACAAACAAACAAAACCAACCAATCAGTTCGGTAAGGGCTGCCGGTCACTTTCTCCTTTATTCCTTCTGTACTCGGCAACACGCACTAGACAAGCGTGGCGTTTTAACGGCTAAACCCTTAAAATGACGAGTTCTAAAACAGACGCTATACCACAGCAGAGCAGTGCGAGACGCCCACACTCTCACACCCATTCGTCCCAAGGATTCTGGGGGGAGGGGGGGGGGGCAAAAATTCTTCAATTCCAAAATCAAGACTAAGAAGAGCAAGATCTGCCAAGAATAACATTCTGCCCCATTCAGATGCCCGGGAGGGTAGGACTCAAGCGACCTCGGTCATCGAAAGTACCAACATTTAGATTCATTACTGCAACATACCTGGTATCAGGTCTAATATTAATGCTGTTCACTAACACCTTGAACAAGTGTAAATGGACAATCTTTCTCTATCAGAAACACAAGTCTCCCTGGAAGCACTGATTCGCCTGACCTGCAATTTCCCAGATACAACCTCCACTCTAACTTTCGCCTTAAAGACGGAGTATGTGCGTATACCAAGGACAACGTAGGTTGTAACAGGATGTCCACTTTGGAAAACAACAAATTTGACGCGATTTGGTTCAAACATTCTGGGCCCCTTAGTCTGAAAATAGGACTACCTCTTATCACAGTTTCCATCTTGCGATATTTAAATTTTGAAAGATTTTAATGCCCACAACTCCAATTGGCTTCAATTTTCATCTACCATTAATCCCGCAGGTCATAGTGCAGAAGCATTTGCTGTATCCTGTGATCTCACACATATCATTTCCGAATCCCTGACAACCCTAACCATACTCCACATCTCCTGAACATATACCTTGTAACTTGTCTATAAAACAAGTGCTTTCCCCACTTGGTCAACCAGACCACTGCCTAATCGAAATAACTTCCTCTGTGCCCAATCGCACTGTTACTCGAAACTATGTGGTGTTTTACATCAGCTGGAGCGAACTGCGAGATTTTTCTGCAACCTTCCCCTGGCGTGCGTATTGCTTTAAACGGTCCTCCTCTTCAAACATTGCTCTTTCAATAACTGAAGTTATCTTGATAGGTATGGAGTTATACATTCTCAAAAAACAAAATCGTGTAAGTCATGCTCGTTCCCAACCCTGGATTAATAGGACTTGCACTGATGCATTATCGCAAAAGCATAAACTCTATAACCCTAAATGGAAATCAAATAAATCTATCGAAAATCACGCCGGCTATATTGCCGCAAGGAATAGTTGTAAACGCATCATCACCAAGGCCAAAAAAATGTTTGAAGAACGTAAATGCAAAGAATTAGTCTCATACCCTTTAGGTGGTCGTAAATTTTGGTCATTAGCTTAAGCCATCAGTAAAAACTTTAGTACATCTTCCTTTTCTCCCATGACGTCTAGCGACGGAGCTGATCCTGCTGAAAAAGCCAATCTCTTTCTCGATTACTTTGCATCAAATTCATGTCTCAATGATTCTGGTAACACTGTGCCGTCGCCCAAATCTACCTCATACGCTATTAAACCAATCTACTTTCGTTACACGCTCTTAGAATCAATTATCAATAAACTTAACTCAAACAAGGCGACTGGCCCTGACGGTATTCCAGCTATCGTCCTTAAAAAATGCTACCCCGAGCTAACACCTGTATTGTCTAAACTCTTTTCGATCTCCATGTCATCTGGAGATTTTCCCTCATCATGGAAGTTGGCAAATGTTCAACCTATTCCTAAAAAGGCGACAAAACCGATCCCTCAAACTATCGACCAATAGATATCACTTCCATTCTGTCGAAAATCATGGAGAAAGCCATCAACCACCAACTACTTTCGTTCCTCGAGTCCAATAAACTCCTAAACGACCACCAGTATGGGTTGAGACAGAGTCGTTCAACGGGCGATCTGCTTTCATGTGTCACCTAACTTTGGAATATCACATTAGAGAGGTCCGGTGAAACAGTCGTTCATATGCAAAATGCATATAATCGATATACTTGCCATAAATAACTGCTTATTTTTTAAGTTTTTAGTGTATACTTGCATGCTTATTTGGTCCTTTTTTTACTGCATATAATCCAAGCTTTAGTTATGACTTTTGAAAATGAGGTTGGTCTGAGGTCCTGATTTCCTGAAGTATTTTTACCTTTGAAAGTAAGTAGAAATTACATCATAGGCATAGGAAAGGGTAATACTTTCCAAATATGATGTTTTGTTGGTAACTGTATGTTATTTAACTGAGATTGATCAATTTGAACCATTTTTAAGGAGTTTTATAAATTCTCACTTTTTGACACTGGGAATATTTTCGGCCCACATCCTTAGCTTTAGATATTTCAAAGGATTTTGACCAGGTTTGGCACAAGTGCCTACTTGCCAAGCTCACTTCGTTCGGCTTATCCGTTACGCTCATCAATTAAATATCCAGCTTTCTTGACAAAAGACGTATACGCGTTATCGTCGATGGCTTCTTTTCGAAAGAAACTACTTAACGCCGGAGTACCCCAAGGATCAGTGATAGCTCCCACACTTTTCCTGCTATACATAAATGACCTCATTTCCTCAACAACTAACCCGATCCATTGCTTTGCAGACGACAGCACTCTACAGTGTAGTTCTTCTCACTTTTTCCACAACAATAAGTCCAGTCATCACGTTAAGGTGAAAATGGCAGACTCAATCAACAGTGACTTAGAACGTGTCCTTGAATGGGGAAGAAATAATCTAGTCACGTTCAACGTCGACAAAACCCAGTGTTGCCTTGTGTCCGCCAAGAAAGAACGATCAAGCAGCTGGACTTGGGCGTGTACACGTGGGGGAAGGGGTGGGGTCAAGTTGTGAAAATGGACGACGCTACGGGGGTCACGTGGTGAAAGTGGGCGTGGCTTATGACGCCGCAGGTAGGCGTATTACGTCACAAAAAAAGTGTCGGTATTCTAGCTGTGACTAAGCCTTTTACACTACTTGCTTCATAACATCTGACACAAAATCTTATCTTTAACTTTTCTCTCTTGGGTTTTGTTTTTTCAAAAATGCTTGTGTAAAACGAATATGCACCTCTATACAGTGTTGATCACTCCATAGCTTTTTATTTCATTTTATAAATTAGCAGTAATTATATAACATTCTTCACTTTACTCGGTACTCTTGATTTTGTACTATGTAAAATACTTCAATTGGAAAAAGTACTTATAATTCTAAATAGATATAAAAATAAATAATGTGAACCTGACTTTAAAAGGGTCGAGTTACGTTACGTTTGTGCCCTACATACGTATACAAGAACAGGTGTAATTATAATTTTTTTGTACTATGCTGTATCACCATAATTAATTACTATTATACAATTTCATTTTAACATAGAATCCTCGAAAATGCATAAACACGAACCAGAAATATGAATAATTTAATTGTTGTTTTGTAATATGAAAATTACTCATTATGTACTTGTTCGTTTAGCTTGTTTCTGTATGCAGGATAATTTTAATAAGCGGGTTTACTGAGATTAATATAATTTAATTATAAGTCGAAGGAAATTATCCTCATAGTTACGTTGAATTACATTATAACATTACAAGAATCTGTAAATTTCACCTTTACTCACATTAATTGTTTTCATTAAAAGCGATTCTGCATAACTTCTTCCAACAATTTAACAGTACTTTTAAATTAAAGCCGCAGTCGATATCAGAGTTAATGTAATTTGACTAATTATAATGTAATGTAAATTTGTCGGAATGTTTCTTTAGTAAGGTGACTATTATGTCAGAAAATGATGTGTGTGTTCCGAGTGGGAAGATTGTAGAACTAGTTGATCAAACGTATATGAAGGACGATAAGTCATAGATCCCCATAAATCCAGAAAAACACATTCCTATACAGATTTATATATATATATATATATATATATATATATATATATATATATATATATATATAAATATAACCTCTTACTGTCGAAATCATTTTAGTTCTACCCTGTTTAGTTTTACAGGTCAGAAAACTAATTTATAATAAGATCGACAAAATTTCATCTTAGTTTGCCTTTGAGAAATATAATAATACTAATTAAAGAAAAAAATAATGCTTTCATTGCTTTGCTTTCTTTCTACGCAATATTTGCATAATAACAATAACAATGTCAAATTTTGCATTTCAGTGTAAAAAAAAAACTAAAAATACTTCTTTAAAATATTATTAATAGAATTTACATATGATTGTTACTAAGTTGATAATTGTATTGCTTGCTGGTAGTAATGAAATAAAAAAAAATGAAATGTGCACTCATATTTATCTTACCAAGTAATCAGGAAAATTAATACTCTCCCCTTATTAATTTATGATAAGACGGAATCCAAAGGGGCTTTTCATGCTGAAAACTAGAGCTTTTAAGACCACCAAACCTTTTCATGCAGGAACTACTAAAATTAAATAAAATTTCTGAAAATCCGTTAAATCTTACTTAAAACAAAGGAAATGCATATATTCAGTTATATTATTTTAAATGTGGTTTCATTTTGGTAGTTTTTCTTTTCACATTTAAACTTGCTCATTTTTAGTACGCATTCTTATTTTCGTTCCTAAAATTTCAATAAATTTCGCCTTAACATTATCTTAAAATAGTTCACTAAAATGTAATATTATCGTTATTTCAAGAGTTTTTTGAATTCCTTGTATCTCACTTTTGATAATTTTGTCGTAAAATCTGCATAAATGTTTATAAAAAAAGATTGCTCTCAATGTGCATTACAGACCCAATTCATCGTTTAGGTCTGAGATACTCTACTGGAATGATTTAACGTAACTGACATTTTATATCCACCTTGTTTGGATTTTTTCTAACACGAATATATAAAAATTCGACAAATCCTAAAATAACACTTTCAAATAAGCTTCGTATTATTTCATAAAGCTAATTTATTCTTCTTCGATTATTCAAACCTTCCTAAAAAAGTTTTTTTATTTTTCTGAACGATACCTTGTGACATTCTTTAATTATTTATACATTTATAGAAATTAATTACCAGTAATTTCTGAAACTTAATTAACTACATCAGTTACACATAGACATATTTTAAGAGTAAAATAAAAGAATAACAGCAATGGTTCCATTGCATTCGACAGTAATTGCAGCTACTGTATCAGAAAAAAGAGAAACATTTTATTAAGAGTACTAATGTCCACAACTTTATGAAATAGTCAACTAGTGACCCAAATCGTGAAAACTTCCATTTACAAATGCACGAAAATCGAATGATTTCATACGCAGATTATTAAAATAATACAGTATGAAAATAATATTTACACTAACTGTTAATTAATTTAAATACTAACTGAATTCTACGCTAAAACCACGTAATAATAGTTTTTTTAAATGTTTGGTTTCGATATCCGATTTATGTAATATTATTTGAAAGTTTTAACATACCGCCACCGATCGATGATACCTTCACGCCGCTGAAAGCTTTTAAGAGCTGTTGGAAGAGATGGACACTGTCACCGGTATGAGGATGCTTTTAGGAATCATCCGTCAAAAGAAGAATCAGGCTAACTTATACTGAGAACTCGATAAAACGAGAGATAGATTTAGCCTAAGCCCAGATCTCAACCAAGGATTGAGGGAGGTTTATGTATAGGCATGGCCCATGCATGCTTACCAGGCACTGTACCTGCTCAACTCTACAACAACATAATTTAAACTCCTTGTTCCATGATGAAGAGCAAAGTCGCCCGTCTCCTCATTGTACTGGTGCGGATAGCAAGTAAAAAGGACGTAGAGTATGATCCGGCAATAACAGTATGTGGCCCGGTTTTGTATCTCCGGCGCACATTTGACGTAGAAATCAAGCGTCAAGTAGTACTTCCATTACGCATCGTGTAGCTGTAAAGTACGCACGCTGTGTTAAGTACGCCAGTAAATATGTATAGCCCGTATTGATCTGACTACGCGTATTGACTGTTGTGGAGACCAACCCGCTAACTTTAGAACCATAGACAGAAATTGAGAGTGTGGACACCCTGGGCCGGTATTAGTTACGCCAACGTGAAAAGTGAAAAGGCGGAAGTACCAAGAAAGGTTTCGATCGCAATCGCCGATACCGCCCGCTTTAAAGTTAGACGCTATCTTGAGATTCGCCGGTGGTCTCAATTTGGAGAAGGTTCTACATGGCATCCGTCCGGTGGCAGCTGCACTGGTTGAGAACTACTACTGGCCGATGAAAAATGATCCTAGAGCACAGTGACACACACCAACCAAGAATACCACAATATTTCACAACAGTTCAACATTATTACGAACTCCAGTCACAACAACTACTATACATACGTCTCTACATGGTATCAACACCAGAACATCGTAAAACTTTAGCAGTGAAGAGGTCGGAGCCTCCACGTGTTGAGCAATCTTTTCCTGTCTCTTGTGTCTTGAGGTTATTGGACTTTCTTTCTATCACTATTGCTTATCTTATTATTCTTTTAGATACATCAACACAGGCTATTCTTCTGATGTTCTTAAACTTGATGTTATATGATGAACTCTGTACACGTTAAGCAAGGAATGATGTAGTGTTGTTTTTAACTGTTGGTCTTGTGGTGGAAAAAAGATCACTTCAGCATATATTTAGAATACATTGATTTAATATGCAATTATAATGATGTAGAAATTTCAGTTCATGTGTATCTGCAATGCGTAAAGTCCAATGCGCATCTCTAGCTAGGAATTAGTATTATTTGATGATTTCCATGTAAAGTTACGTATTTATTTGTATTTTGAACACATTTGTTTTTTCATCAATTGAATTTATACCGTGTGTGTTAATAAGCAATTGGTATGAAAAACAAAGCAGACTTTACTGATACAACTAGTGCAACATTTAATTTTCAGAGTTTTATTTACATTGTAAACTGGTGTGATAAAATTCTATTCATAGTAACTATCGCAAACAAGTATTATCTTTGACGGTTAAAACAAGGCAGACCTTACGGTAATCGATAATCGTTAATTTCAATATATGTATGGTTTTAAATTCTACATAAAACACTACCCAATTTGTAGAAACTTGAAACAATCTTGCATTCATATACACAATGTAGTAATAAATAATTATTCAAGGATAACAAAAGCTATTTAAAAATCGGTGTATAAATAAAATTTCTTCTAAATAATCTTAACTTTTTTACTAATTTACGAACATATACTGACTAAAAATTTCAAATTCTGACAGTAACGTATTTCTCAAATTTTGTTCATAAGCGTGGTTGGGAGCCCATCTGAATGTAATTGTTTTCTGTTCCATTACCTAATTATTTGGTATTTCATGTGAATAATATTCTGTTTGTTTTAATGAATAAGTAGTACCTAATTATTGAAAGAATAATATTGTATCAAGGTTTGAAAACTCAAATATTGATCCTTTCGAAAAAGAAATTGAGGTTACAAATAATTGAGTGTATTCTCCATATGCGTCATGTAAAATTCAATAAAAGTGATGGGAACATACTGGGATGGTAACAATCAATATAAAATAGTTCTTAGAAAAAGCTTTGTAAAAATCTAAGCAATTACGTAAACGAGGTACTATTATGGAAGATTGTAGATGAAAGCATAAAATTGCTAAGAAATAAACGCCGCCCGGTCTTAGACACGGCATATTTTCCTGTTGTAAATTGTAAGTTGTATGAGTAGTTTTTATAACTCTCTAAGTTATACGTTCTGCACGATAAAATTTACAATTAATTTTCAAAAATATTAAATTTAATTATAAAACTGGTTTTCATTTAAATATTTGCAAACAGAACGAATTTACTTTTTAATAAATTTTAAACTGAATGTAAGAAACGCCAATACACCCATAAATAACGATCGAAACCAAGCAAGACAACAAAAATAAAAAATCGCCGGAACTGGACACTAACATGGCGAGGGCAATATGGCGTTTACCGGCTAACAAAACAACCCGAGACCCACTGTAGAATAAAGTATATGTTATTTATGATCTATTACCAAAGAAATATCTTAAGCGTATTTATATATTACACTTCTCCATTGTGTATCTGACACATCAAATGGAACCACTAGGCAACATCGATTCATAAATTTTAAGGCTCTTTTACAGCATGTACCTACTTAACGTTGTGTCAACTCAACACTGAAACGTAGATTAACTTTGTGGATAATATAAACCGAATTTAACAAATTTAAATCTCGTATTACAAAAGCAACCAAAACAGTACCCAATTTTTAAAATATACACCAAAATGTAGTTTCTTTCTATATATTACCTAAGGCTAACTGTCTGCTCGGCAGTCTTTATAGCTCTCTATCTTAATACATATTAATTATTTAAAATTACAGTTAGCATCCAAACATGGGTCGTTTCTGATGGAGATATCAATAACTCATACAAAATGGGTTGCAAATCTAATTTACATGACAGATATCGTTTATTGCTGCAAAACGTAATTTATTGTAATTCAATCAGTTAGACAAAAATAGTAGACTAAAGATTGAATGTATTGGTATATCATTTACTTAAAAAGCGATTTAGTTCTATTTCGTTTTTTAAGGGATACATATATGGTGCTAACGTTATAATTCATGACTGTTGCAAGCTTTCTCATTTAAAAATATAGAATAGCAGTGTAAATTATAATTTCTAAAATTTTTATAAAAATACGAAAACTATTGAAAATGGATTGTTTCACAGTGCCGACCTTAGTGGTAAGCGAGCTGGGAAACCGCCCAGGGTGCCGTCTCGACGTGGGTGCCGCAAACACATCCTAGTTTTAACTAATGAACCTTAGTGAATTGTGGGCTCACCAAAGCTGACTGATCTTAATATAAAAAATGTTAAACCATCGAAACTAAGTACGTACAGTTTAAGATTAAATGGGGTGTGATCAGGCTCTTCGATAGCTCAGCTGGTAGAGCGGTACTCTACCAAATTAAATGGGGTGGGTTCAAAACCCACTCGAAGTAATCTTTTTATTGTATGTATTTTTTAAAATTAAATGCATTCTTCATACAAGTTCCTCAACTGAGGTTGGAGAATATGACGAAAGGAATTTTCAAGGAAATGTGATTTTGAACCACTTGCTACTTATTTCATAATTTTCCAATGCAATACAACCACCAACTAGAAGCGTGGTCATCTTACAAAACGGCAATTCCAATAGTATCAAAAATACTGTTAATGCTTATTTGTTTTAGCCATTAGTTTCTAAAATTTGGTACTTGCTAAACTCCGTAAGCCCAAAATTCATACGGTTAGGAGGAATTGACGGCAAGATTAGATTTGCAACTAAATTATGTAGAAATTTTCGGAATATTTACCTAAGTTTTATTTGCAATTAAAGTTGTCATAGGCTCCCAGTTACCGTTTTATTTAGTGGATCGAGTTAAACGAATTTGTGATCCAGAAATTTTAGAAGATAAACAGCATTACATTATATTACAGGTTTAGTCAAACTTGGTGCATTTGTCTAATCAAAATTTCGTACTATGGCATAACCTCAATGTTTGTAGATATAAATGAAGACATTTTGAAATGTATCAATATTAGCAGGCTGTGGATTAGTTGCCATGGCAACGTTCAAATAAACGGAAAATGTATAAAATAAATACATTTTATATACTACGAGTTAGTTAATTATTAATCAAGTTAGAGTGAGATACATAACACAACATGATGCAGTCGGAATTATACATTATGGAGAATTGAAACAACCAAAGCACATGATAATGATGGGAGAATTAGTAGTTAATTGGAAAAAAATTAAAGAATTCATAAAACTATATATGGTAACTACAAGGTGTACTTGCAGAAATAAGAATTTGCAAGCTAATGTACTCTTACACCGTGTTGATGAAGAAACGGAAATTTTGCACACTTTACAATTATTAGCAGATGATCAGAATAATCCAGAAACAAAATTTTAAAAACTGGATAAATATTTTCTACTCAAAATGAATACAAGTATTGAAAGGCATAAATTCAAGTAGTAAGGGTGCAGAATAGCCTAGCCTCCGCGCAGGGTGCCCTGTGTAGTTGTTAATCCCAGCCCCTGGAGGGTATGCAGCCGTGGACACATATTTTAATTGTCGGCGTCATTTTCAACCCCTTGGTGACGTATTTATGATCCTCATCCCGTTGGCAATATCAGTCTTTTTAAGGTCTATAATTACCGAAATCGACTTCTATCAAAACATCTAGGTTATTACCAGTAATAAAAAGATAAAGAGCTTTTAATAATTTATTATAAGTAATAGTGTTTTTAAGATTACATACAATACATCATACGTATCAACATCACCCTCCTTATCTATTAGATCTTCCGTTACCGCTTCTTTATCCTCTGGCCTCGAGTGGAAGTTTACAACAGGCTTAGACCGAGATGAGATGGTGCTGATCCAATAAACCATTTGAATTTTCATTATCAAAACATGAGCCCAGAATAGTGTAGCCTCCACGCAGGTTTTTAGTCTCAGCCCCTGGAGCGTAGGCATCCGCAGACACGTTATTTATATATATATATATATATATAGTATATATATATATATATATATATATATATATATATATATATATATATATATATATATACATACAGGTGCAGATCCGACCGCTCACTAATAGCATTTTACATGTAAAATCATACTTATGCAATTTCCTGCTCCCCTAATTGGTTTAGAGCAAAAACATAAATGCTATATGATAGATCCGTTTTTTTATTCTCAAAATAGTACTTGAAAAAAGAAAACGAAGAATTAAATTAGTGATAATTAAAAAAACACACACAATTGCCATCATATTGTAAGAAAATGTTACGTTATCAACAACTGTCAGTTTTGACGTTTGGTAAAATCCCGAACGCTCCGATTTTCAAGAGCAATTTTCAATAAATTAATAATGTCTTATACAATTGTTAAAAAAAAATTATTTCTGAAGTGGTTTTATTCCGGCAGTAGTGTACCTGAAGTTCGAAACTTGTTTGCTGGTTTCTATCCCGATCGGCCGATACCCGCATTTCAACAATTCAGAACGTGATTTCAAACCAAGAAAAATATGGATCCGTTTATAAACCGTGTAAGCCTTGTTTAAAGCATACTTAAATGTAGCAGATGAAGAAAAGATTGTGCAAGATAATGTGAACGACATAAACGTTATTGCGGCGGCCGTTGCTAATCCTTGCATTAGTATTCGGCAAACTGGTAAGGATTTAAATTTGCACAATACAACCGCCTTCAAAATTTTAAAGAAGAAGACATTTAAATCGTACAACTTCTCAAACCACTAGGAGAATTTTGAACCAGACATGGTTTTCTGCGAAACAGTAATGGAAATGGCTAATGTAGATAGGTATTTCATCAACAATATTTGTTTTTCTGACGAATCCACCTTCACCATTAATGGAGATCCAAATGTGCCAAATTATCGCTATTGGGATACGGATAACCCTCATTTGATGATCGATAACCATTCCCAATATCCTCAGTCAGTCAACGTATGGTTAGGAATATACGGATCTAATATTATAGGTCCCATCTTCGTTGATGGACACTTAAACGGCGGAAAATACCTTTAGTTGCTTCAAACGGAGATTGGCCCGGCCATAGATGCTGTCGCAAGAGAAAATGTGGTATGGTTTCAGCAGGATGGTCGTCCTGCGCATTTTACAAGAGACGCCACTGCTTATTTAAATTAATGCTATCCAAATACCTGGATTGGACGAGGCGGACCTGTGAATTGGCCAGCTCGTTTACCAGATCTATCACCAAATGATTTATTTCTGTGGAGTCATTTAAAATAAAAAATGTATGGTGTTAGACATGAAAACATCGAGATTTTGAAAAACAAAATTTCCGAAGAATGCAACAATTTATCGAACCGGGAACTTGATGTGCGCAGACATTTTTATGACAGACTTGGTCAATGTTTAGCCGTTAATGGAGGTCTCTTTGAGCATTTAATTTGATTTTATTAATAATTTCTGTTAATGAATTCGTATTAATGTTTGGTTATTCTTCTCTTGATTTTCATTATTTCAGACTATTGCATTATTAATTATTAATGTATATCATTTTTATTGTTATTACTTATAGTTAAATTTTATTGAAATAATTATTAATAAGTGTGGATTTATTTAATTCTTTGTTAACTTGTCTTCTGTACTATTAAAACGTCAAAACTTGACAGTTGTTGATAACGTAACATTTTGTTTTAATATCATGGCAATTGTGTTTTTTTTTAATTATTACTAATTTAATTCTTCGGTTTCTTTTTTCAAGTACTATTTTGAGAATAAAAAACTGATCTATCGTATAGCATTTTTAATTCTGAAAAACTTTGATCTCTTATGTTTTTGCTCTAAACCAATTAGGGGAGTAGGAAATGGCATAAGTGTGATTTTACATGTCCGAGGGTCGGATCAGCACCCTATATATATATATATATATATATATATATATATATATATATATATATATATATATATATATATAATGCAATTTATTTCTTGTGGTTATCGGTTTAATACCTATTATAACTAATGCTGTCCCAGAGGATAACTGCTCCAATTTCCTACAGTATCTAGCCTTTATAATACCTTTAATTTCTTGCATGTCTTGTTGCGCGAAATTTCATTTTCTATCTTACCAAAAGAATTCCCATTAAATCTGCTAATTCCATTAGTTTTAAACGTAACGCATGGTTCCAGTGTTGTTAAGGTAATTGTATACCATTTTAAGGCATGAAGATAAAACCGCTTCTTTTAAGGGCATCCCTATATGGTTTTATAAATGTTTTTTTAACGTAACCTCTTAAAAAGTAAATAGCTTTGGAACCATCCGTTTCTGCCAGAACTCCCACGCTAGGATATTGCCTTTCTTTTTATTAATAACGTAAGCATAAATATTATAAGTTCCAAACTTGTCCAGATTCTTCCAAAATGTCTTAAAATAGTTGATTATGTTGTCCTTAAACTGTAACATTTCTTGTTCTTTTTCCAATAGACTACTGTAGTCTTCTTTTACGCGGTTAGTCTGTTCTATATATTCTATATTTCGTTCCTTTAAAGCTACTTCCTCCTATTCCAACTTACGCTTTTTTGTAGATAGGTACATAAGCTTAAGATAGTAGAATTTCAGTTTGTTATATTGCTTCTTTTTCTTAAAACGTGGGTTATTACATTGCTTGTTTTAACGAGCCCATTTTCCTCGACGTCAATTGCTTCCGGTAGTGTAGAAAATGGTGTTGTAGATCTCGAGAAATCGGTCTTCCCAGCTTTAATAAAACTCGCGCGCGAGGATTTACCTAACCTAAACCGTGCGTTTATTAATCCAACCTAATATTGTACGTGTATTGACTTAACCTAAAAATGTTTGCATGAGTGTGCGTGCGTGCGTATGCGTGCGTGTGTGCGCGTGCGTGTGTGCATGCCGCGAATATTGACTTAACCTAAACCGTGAGTTTATTAATCTAACCTAATATTGTACGTGTATTGACCTAACCTACAGCATTTTGCCTGTGCGTGCATGCGTACGTGCGTACGTGAGTTCGTATGTGCGTACGTGTGCGTGCGTGTGTGTGTGTGTGAATTAGATGTGTGCGTACGTGCGTGCGTGCGTGCATGCGCACGCGTGTGTGTGTGTGCGTGCGTGTGTGTGTTCACTAGAGACTGTAGGAAATTGGAGCTGTTATCCTCTGGGACAGAATTAGTCATAATAGGTATTAAACCGATTGCAATTACAATTCGAAAATATGAATATATATATATATACTAGAAAGAGTATTGTAAGAAGAAGTATAGATTTAAATTATAAAATTAAAATTAAATTGGATGTACTTAAGCGTACGCCTATTAGACCTAGTACCTAATACCTATTGTATGTAAAAATGTTACCTATTTTTGTGTAACGCCAGCAATTGAGATACATTAAACGTATCTGCGGTTGTCTACGCTCGTAGGGCTGGGATTAAAAACTACACAGGGCACACTGCGCGGAGGGTAGGGTATTCTGGGCTCATGTTTGATAATGAAAATTCAAGTGGTTTATTGGATCTGCACCATCCCATCTCGGTCTAAGCCTGTTGTAAACTTTCACTCGAGGCCAGAAGTAAAAGAAGCGGTAACAGAAAATCTAATAGATAAGGAGGATGATGTTGTTAATACATGAGACGTGTTTTATGTAATCTTAAAAATAGTATTACTTATAATAAATTGTTAAAAGCTTTTTATCTTTTTATTACTGTTAATAACTTAGATGTTTTGATAGAAGTCGATTTAGGTAATTAAGGACCTTAAAAAGACTCTTAATACTACCAAAAGGGCGCTAAGGCGTAAGGATCATAAATACGTCACCAAGTGGTTGAAAATGACGCCTAAAAAGAAGCCGACAATTAAGATGTGTCCACGGCTGCATACCGTCCAGGGGCTGGGATTAACAAGTACACAGGGCACCCTGCGCGGAGGCGAGACTATTCTGTACTTAGGAGTATTGAATTTATGTCTTTTAATAGTTGTATTCATTTTGAGTAGAAAATATTTATCCAGTTTTTTAAATTTTGTTTCTGGGTTATTCTGATCATTTGCTAATAATTCTAAAGTGTGTAAAATTTCCGTTTCTTCATCAACACAGTATAAGAGTACCTCAGCTTGCACATTTTTATTTCTACTAATGTACCTTGCAGTTACCATATAGTTTCATGAATTCTTTAAATTTCTTTCCAATTAACTGCTAATTCTCCCATCATTAACATGGGCTTTGCTTGTTTAGATTCTCCATAATGTAAAATTCCGACTGCATCATGTGTTATGTATCTCACTATAACTTGATTAATAATTAACTAACTCGTAGTATATAAAATGTATTTATTTTTTGACGACGGAGGTTGAAAGGTTTAATATCTATAAAACCGAATTGTTAGATCTAAAATATAATGGTACAGAACATCTTAAAATAATGTAGAAAAAGCGAATTAAACAATAGGTATATTATTAGGACAGAGCAACAAAAAATTTAACCGCGCTGAAAATGTATGACGTCATGGTTCAAAGCCCAAATAAAAAAAATGTATGGAAACTTAGTATTACAAAGCATGAAGACTGTGATAGTCCTAGGTCATAAAGGATTAAAATGGCAAATGGAAATAGGTACTATAGAAATAGAATATTTTTGAAAAGGATGAATCAAAATGTTAGTAGTGAAAAAGAAGATAGTAAGTACAGCAAATGAGGATGACTATAATATACCAGTACATCAAATCATAAAGATAATGACAATATGACAAATAATACTAATCATGGATGTACTTAATAGTGGTAAACTAGAATTACTCGTAGTAGTGGATAGGTATGTTACAAAACCAAAATACCTTGAACACTCTTACAAAGTGAAATGTTTAGTTTATTGAAATGTAATTTTTTTTCTTTTGTTATACTATTATCTTATTGTACAGAATGTAATCATTGGAATTTTTTTTTATGTTACTGTTATTTAAAAAAAAAGAAGAGATGTACGTTAGCGAGCATTTTAAAAACTGGAGGTTACAAAGCTGTAGTGAAAAACATAGCACAGCAGTATGTTTCTTAATCATAACAAAATTATTTATTTCTCGTTATTTGACGCCTAAGATTTTATTTTCTACTTAATGCGAATAGTAAAAAAAACCTACCTATAGTTTTAAAGAAAACTAAAATTACTGAAAAAAATATGGCGTTCCATTAATATGCACCTGTAAATTTTTTTATCTTATTTAAATGCCTAAAATTCAATTAGGATCATTATTAGAACAAAATAAAGTTTCATTTGTTATTAATTGCAATTATGTTTGTGAAAAATGTAGGTGCACTTCAACCAACTAAAATTTGTTAATTATTCGTTCTGAATTGAATTTCCAAGAATACGAGAGGATAAAATAAATAGTTAATTAATTCTCAGACAATTATTATAACATTCTCACAATATAGCAAAAGTGGAGTTTATTTACCCGCAGTTCTGTAGAAAAGAACTTGATACAATATAAGGATGAGGAAAATGTAATTTTCTATTTTCTTTGAAATGAACTGCAGTTGCAGATTATCTGGATGATAATCTTTTGGAGTAAAATACTTCTACCTAGATACGAGTTTGACACGATCGAGCATAAATTTCAACTGTAACTCTTCTTTGTCAAATTACATATTCTTTCTTCTCAATTTAATTCACTAAACAATTGTTTATGTTATAAGGAATAACTTTCTAGGTAATAAAGGCTTAGATTACATATTTATTCTTTTATTTGTTCTCTTTTCTCAGATAATAACTAAATTAAGATAAGTATGTTGTGGCGTAGGACGTACAATTCTACCCGAGAATCAATTTACAAACTCAAATCTTCACTCAGGTTATATTGATAATAAACAAACAAAGAAAATTATAAGTTGAACACGGTCAAACTTATAATTACTGCTAAAATTGAATTATAACGTATTAATTATGCTTAACGTTGACTACATAGTCCCTTCGAGGAAAAAAAAAATACATTAGGGATTTATAGTTAATCCTGTATATATATATATATATATATATATATATATATATATATATATATATATATATATATATAAATATATATACTCAAGTTCATTTGCAAACACTGTGGACACTTCTAAATCACATGATTACATGGTGCGTTAATGTTGCAAAATTACTATAATCAGTAAATTTTTAGCTTTACAGCTGAAACATGTCTGGAATAAAAGTACTTTAGAAATCGATCGAGTATTAACAAATAACAGTTTCTAGCACTGCCATTTGCCCTCGAAAAAACTTTAACAACCGTTGTAAGTTTTAATTACACACAGTTAAGAAATAATAATTTTTTTTTACTCCATAATTAGAAATAGTCATGTGATATTTGCTATTTAAGCTTTATAACGCCACTTTCACAGTATTCATTTCATTATATTTCATTATAACTATTGCACGTGCACTAGAGTTTTTTTACATAATTTATGGGACAAATTCTATATCCCAATGCCTTCATATAATAGTTATCGTTATTCTTTAATTCTCTCAGTATTTTGATAAAAAGTTTTCTTCTGTAAATTAAAAGGTGTGTGACTGTAGCAGTTTTTGACGAAAAGTATACAATCAAGTCAGTGTAACCCACAATCGTCTCGGGAAGCATATCTTGAACTCATTACCCGACGAAAACTTTTATTATTTCACCCTTAAATAACACGACATGGTAAAGTACAAAATATGGTACATTAACAGTACACAACACCGAGAAGATTATGGACTGCTACTATACCCATTATACCGAATATTTTGCTGTGTACAGAACGCCGACAATGACCCGATCGCCCTCTCAGCATGAGACATTACGCCGACTACGTACACAACGCCGAACAATGTACCTTGGACATTACACCGACAAATTATTTTTCAGTGGAATTTCATATAAATGAACGTACTTCATTCACTCTATCCTTCACTAAACATATAAATAAAACTATTAGGGCGTTGAGTAAAGTGAGAAATAAGGGTCACACAGGTTGCGCGGGTTTTTTAATTTGTACTTTGACAAAACTAATGCCAAATTTTATCCCTGCGTTGTTTTGAAACTTTTAAGAAACCGAGTGTTTAATGTGATATAGTCGTACTGAAAGGAGTGTTAAAATGTATCTCACAAATATTTTTATTTTTTAATAAGATAACATATCATGGCCTCTGTGGAAAAAATGCCAACTAATTGTTTAGTATTCTAAAGTTAGCCCAAGAAGTGAACGAAAAACCCCGAAAACTACTCTACACTCGAAATTTTGTGAAAAGGATCTTGTCGAGTACAAAACAAAAACACAATTTAATTGATGTACGACAAGTCCATAGAAGAACCATTAATGCAGATCAGATGGCGTTTTATGTCCAAAAGGATCAAAAGTACTAGCACTAAACGATAGCAGGAATGTCTGTTAGAGTATAGCAAATGACGAGAAAAAGTGGATAATAACTTATTCCAGGTTCTGACTATCACAATCTTATATTATTTTTTTAGCGAAATTCACTATTAACGTCCCTGTAATTGTCCCTACACGGCTTGAGATATTAATACGAGGTTTTGGTGCATTAAGTTTGATACGTACCCATAAAGCTAGAGAAACTAATATAATTTACATCTTCATGCACTTCGTTAGAAATCAGCTCACATTCAACTTTGTTTTTCTTTTATGTCGCTTCTACAAAAGTAAAAGATATTTTCCTTCATAATGCTCACCATGGCGATGTAGTAAAGCATTGTGTTGAAAACGAGTAAAAAAACTAAGTACGTGAGGTGTGTGCAGTTTTGTGCACAGTTACGGAAAAGAACCAATTTGAAACTTTGCTTCCCTATTACGTCGCTTCCAAAATACGTACAAAATATTGCTTTATTGATTAGGCATGCACTAACGTGTTTTGCAAAAAAAAGAAGAATTAAAAGCAAAGGCCGTGTAGTGCGTGCAGAATATAGAAACACTCGTCTGTACACTATATAACTCGCACCCTAGACCACCTACTGACTTCTGGTTTTTGCCTTTCGATACCTTATGTTGTGCAAAGTACAACAGTTTAAGTTAGGGAGCCGTGAAAGATAAGTGTTAAACAAAACTTACATGTGTGTGTATGGGTGTCTACCCGTCTGTGTGTCTGTGTGCGTGAGTGTTCGTGGTGTGTGTGTGTGTGTGTGTGTGTGTGTGTGTGTGTGTGTGTGTGTGTGTGTGTGTGTGTGTGTGTGTGTGTGTGTGTGTGTGTGTGTGTGTGTGTGTGTGTGTGTGTGTGTGTGTGTGTGGTGTGTGTGTGTGTGTGGGTGTTGGTGGTGTGCGTGCGTGTGGTTGGTTCGTGGTGTGGTCGTGTTGTTTTGTTTGTGTTTGGCTTGTCTTGCTTGTCTTTGTCTTTGTCTTTGTCTTTGTCTTTGTCTTTGTCTTTGTCTTTGTCTTTGTCTTAGTCTTTGTCTGTGTTTGTGTTTGAGTTTGAGTTTGTGTTTGTGTTTGTGTTTGTGTTTGTGTTTGTGTATGTGGTTTGTGTTTGAGTTTGTGTGTGTGTTGGTGTGCGTGCGTGTGTGTGTGGTGTGGTGCGTACGTGGGTGTGCGTGCGTGTTTGTGTTGTTGTCTTGTTGTGTGTGGTGCTTGGTGGTGTCTTTGTCTTTGTCGTTGTCTTCTGTCTTTGTCTTTGTCTTGTCTTAGTCGTGTCTGTGTGTGTGTTTGAGTGTGGTTGTGTTTGTGTTTGTGTTTGTGTTGTGTGTGGTTGTTTGTGTTTGGTGTGTGTGTGTGTTGGTGTGGTGCGTGTGGGTGGTGTGCGTGGTGTGGGTGTGCGTGTGTGTGCTGTGTGCGTGTGTGGGTGCGTGCGTGTGGGTTGCGTGTCGTGCGTGTGGGTGTGTCGTGTGGTGTGTGCTGTGGTGTGTGTGGTGTGTGCGTGTGTGTGTGTGTGTGTGTGCGTGTGGGTGTGGGTGTGTGTGTGTGTGTGCTCGTGGGTGGTGTGTGTGTGGTGTGGTGTGTGTCGGTGTGTGGTACGTGTGTGGTACGTGTGTGCGTGTGTGTGTGTGGTGTGGGTGTGTGGTGTGGTGTAGCGTGTGGTGTGTGTGTGTACGTGTGTGTACGTGTGTGTGTACGTGTGTGTGTGTGACGTGTGTGTGACGTGTGTGTCGTGTGTGTTACGTGTGTGTACGTGTGTGTACGTGTGTGTGTACGTGTGTGTACGTGTGTGTACGTATGTACGTGTGTGTACGTGTGTGTGTACGTGTGTGTACGTGTGTGTGTACGTGTGTGTGTACGTGTGTGTGTACGTGTGTGTACGTGTGTGTACGTGTGTGTACGTGTGTGTACGTGTGTGTACGTGTATGTGTGTGTGTACGTACGTGTGTGTACGTGTGTTGTGTGTGTGTACGTGGTGTGTGTACGTGTGTACGTGTGTGTACGTGTGTGTACGTGTGTACGTGTGTACGTGTGTGTACGTGTGTTACGTGTGTACGTGTGTACGTGTGTGTGTAGTGTGTGGTGTACGTGTGTGTGTACGTGTGTGGGTACGTGTGTGTGTGTACGTGTGTGTACGTGTGTGTAGTGTGTGTACGTGTGTGTGTACGTGTGTGTACGTGTGTGTGTGTACGTGTGTGTGTACGGTGTGTACGTGTGTACGTGTGTACGTACATGTACGTGTACGTTGTGTGTACGTGTACGTGCTGGTACGGTGTACGTGTACGTGTAGGTGTAGGTGTATGTGTACCTGTACGTTTACGTGTGTGTACGTGTGTGTACGTGTGTGTGTACGTATGTGTGTACGTGTGTGTACGTGTGTGTGTGTGTGTGTGTGTGTACGTGTGTGTACTTGTGTGTGTACTTGCGTGTGTACGTGTGTGTACTGTGTGTACGTGTGTGTGTGTACGTGTGTACATGTGTAGTGTGTGTGTGTAGTGTGTCGTGTGTGTACGTGTGTACGTGTGTGTACGTGTGTGTGTACGTGTGTGTGTGTGTGTGTACGTGTGTGTACGTGTGTGTTGTACGTGTGTACATGTGTGAGTACGTGTGTGTGTGTGTGTACGTGTGTGGGTACGTGTGTGTGTACGTGTGTGTACGTGTGTGTGTACGTGTGCGTATACGTGTGTGTACGTGTGTGTGTACGTCTGTGTGTACGTGTGCATATGTGTGTGTACGTGCGTATGTGTACGTGTGTGAGTACGTGTGTGTATGTGTGTGTATGTGTGTGTGTGTGTACGTGTGTGTGTACGTGTGTGTGTACGTGTGTGTACGTGTGTACTTTGGCTCCAAATGGTGATTAGTGCAGTAAAACCACAAATTTTGCCCTTACCGAACTAGGCAATACTTTTCGTCGCTTTTCCAAAAAATTCGGTGTACAACTGGTGAACGTATTTGACCCCTAACGACGACCAACCAATATTGTAAAAGGGGAGGTATTACATTTTTGTTTACTCTATAAGAGTGCTAGTGAAGCCTTTCAAACATGAATTAAAAAAAGAACAATATTCAGAATTTAATACTCGTTTCAGAACGAGACGTATGTACATTTTTGTTCACGTTTATATGACTGCCCTTTAACCTAATATTTACATAATATTTGATATACAACAGATGTTAACACGACTTTCAGTACCATAGTGCATTAAGAACTCGTTTTCTTAATAATTGTGTAATTTCATAACGGGGTGAGGGCAAAATTTTGTATTCTGTATTCAGTATCACGTTTAGTCAATGTCAAAGAAAAAAACTGCACCACCAACGTTACGCTTATTTCTCGTCCTGCTCAACCCCATAATATTTATACGATAGTGAGAATTACATTCATGTAAATGAAATTCTACCGAACTGCAAAATCCTACTTGCATCGCTAATTATTTGGTGTCGTGTCCACAGTCAGCGTAGTTTTTGCCGATGATGTGGGTATCGTCGGCGTTGCGAAATATTCGGGATGTAGGTGGAGTGGGCGTAGTGTCCCTGTTCAGTATTGTTTTAAATAGTCGATGTTGTGGTCTCAATAGGCATAGTGTCTCACGTACAGTCGGCGTAGTGGCCGTACGGGTTGCGTCTGTCCATTGTTAGCTGTCGATCTCGGCCATCTAAAAACCTTATCGGCGTTTTGGACGTTCGTTAACAGTCCAAAATCCAAAATGAGTCTATAAAACACAGGTTTACTGTTATTTTCGTCGTGGACAATAGACTTAAGAGGACAGCTTCAGAGTAACAAAAATTTTGAACTTGACATTCTTATATGAGGCTAGACTGAACATTACTTTGGAATGAATCATTGAAACACATTTTTTTGTTTGGATAAATACATACTACAAATGATAATATAAGTATGGTACAAATTATACACACCAGAAACTCTTTTTTAATAAAAAATACAGCGTTACTGGTAATTCGATACATTCCTTTAGAGATGTGGTACATTTCACCAACCATGTATTATTTCAATTTTGTACATCTAAATGTATGAAAAGTTGGTCTTCTACGAATGATTCAGCTTCGTATGCCACTTCATTAAAACAATAGTATAAATAAAATTCATTTCCTCTAAAGTGGTGGATTTAATCCGAACATGGACATGTAAAACTAAAATTTGCTATATACACTTTTTTTTGGCACAAGTACAATAAAAATGTACTATCACAAAAAAGACAACGAGCATTTTCTAAATAGTTGCGCTTACTTGGTATCCTGAACGACATTCTATGAAAACCAATTTTGAACTTTCGCATTTGTTGGATAGCCGGTTTTAGTTGGGGAGAAAAAAAAAACGAAAAGTCATGTATTTCATAACCTCCTCAGAGTGGGCGGCATTCTTTCGAAGCTTTTCTAGGGATTCCATCTAGAATCATAGACTCCTAACATGCATACATTTACTATATGTGTATGGGGAGAAACCCTTAAACGGAGCACATAACAGTGAGAACTGAATACATTTTATCACGAATGTTAAGTAGTGCGAGTTATCCATGACCTACGAGCTGGATATTGGGGAAGTGAGGGTTACGTTAAGTTTATCCCACTCAAACATAATTTTATGCCAAAAAATATCTTCAGAATGAATGTGCACAATAATAAACTGTCAGTAACAACAACTTCAAAAAAAAAACATTTTAAAGTCAGTTCATTAAGAATGATTTGAAGCATAACCTAAAGTGTGTAAAAAAAGTTTCCATCAACGATCCACGATCCAGAAAAATGACAAAAATCTAGATCTAGTAACAGTAGATTTAAATAAACAAAAAAATCACTAAACTACCATACTCGTACAGCGTTCTCCATGATACATCAGATGATGATTTGTATATTCCATGGTTTTTGTAACAGTCCAAGCTACAAAAAATTTTTTAATAAAAGAGTCCTACCTCGATAAATACTTACTAATTCCAAATTAATAAATACGGCATAGAAAGGATACAGTAAGCTGCGCATTTCTAGTACATATTGGATAACACACTTAACATTAAGAAAACAATTTCTATATACAAAGAAACATAAATAATAAACAAATTAAAAATTCTGGGTACTAATACACTTTTTTAATAATAGCATTATACATAAATTACAACCAATATTATGACGGTTATAAATATTGATAGTAAAAGAAGATGTTTGACTTAATCGCTTAATCTGAAATTCAAGCAAAAGCCAACTCTCTGCAGATACACTAAAGTTACTAAGCCTATGCCAAAAAGCCATTTTCACTATTTGCGTTTAAAACTGAAAACAAAAAAATTTGTCTGTCTTTTCGCTAACATCCTGTTTACAAAAGCGGTCTATAAAAATATTTGAAATTTCCAGTTTGCTTTATGTCTCGTAATTCCAATAAGTAATAAAAGGAATTATAACAGAAGTCGTGTGGCATTAAAAGACGGCTATAAATTTAATACAAAATTTATGCTAGCTCTACAATACTATTTTTTCTCCCTCTACAACAATAAATTAGTTGTCATTTTTAAAAATTAGGCTTCCAGAATGAATTTTTTTTTATAAATTTATTGTCAGATCAACAATCATTTGTTATACATAGCATGGGTGAATGATTTTATGACATTGAGGCGCGTCATATTAAATCAAAAATGGATCCATTTTCTATTGTTTTTACAGTCTATAATGCTAGAGCTAGGGAGAAAAGAGAATAATTAACGAAGCAATTCATATACGTATACGTAATAAAAATAAAGAAGTTCTTTATTGTCGCCATGACTTTTAAAATGCATGTAAAGGTTAACTGGACATCAAATGTAGATATGGTCAGCAGGCACAAGGGGGCTGTTAACAATATTCTAAAAGGTTAACTTAGATAGCAGGACAATATGTTGTTCTCAGTTATTCTTTACAATCAAATTGACCTACTGAATATTTTTTGCGACATTAACATTTATATGTAAAAAACATCGAATATGGATATGGATCGCGCCTAAAATAAAGGGATGTGTTTTACGAAGAGACAGCTAGATATGCCAAGGAATTAGCATAACCAATTTGGCGTTTTTAAAAATTACCTACGAAGATTTTAAACGAAACACCCATTTACGTATTTCAGAAGCAGCAGATTGGCTTTAAAATTTATGTAACCCATTCGCATGGTAGGGTTTCTAGACCAGATAATTATGGATTATTATTAATAATTTTATAATTAGGGCTCGCCTCCAAAAAAATTTGCATATTTATGTAAATACAGCATCTAGTAGCCGGGAATGTAAATTTAACAGATTCATTTAAGCTATTTCGAAAACTAACGCTTTCTTTTTGTACCTACTCTCAAGGCGTACATTTCTGTACTGAAACAAAAAAATTGTTTCATACAACACATCTTATTTCATTCTTCTTTTTAACCTGAATGGCAGTTCCATAAATTTAAATCATCAAAACAATACATATTTAAAACACTCCTTCCGTATTCTAGCTAATCAACTAAAATCCTGAAGTGTGTAATTTAATACAAATTTTAAAGTAAGGTCAGATATAAATGTCTTTTAAATCATGAGGTGGTACTGGTGTACAAATGAGTATGTCTAGATAAATTCGCATAAATATTTCCTCTTTGAAATTGAATGCCCATAAATTTAAGAAGCTTCAAAATATTCTAAAGGTACTTACTTGCTTAATCATTATACAAGTGGAAGTTCTTCGAATATTACGTACTCGTGGTAAACATATGAACACTAATCTGTCTTTTACTATGTAGATATTTACAACTTTAAGATAGCTCAGCGTCTAAGAATTTTGCGTCTCTTAGTTTATTATCCAGTTTATTGCATATTATTGAAAAACGTATAATGCTCTTCATGCAAAGTTGCATGAGCATAAAGAAATATACAGTGCGTTCGTAAAGTAGCGGATAAATTCCATTAAAATTCGAATTGAGAGTTTAGGAACAAAGAACACGTCGATTTTTATTTTCAATTTAGAATTTTTTTACGTAAAAATGAAATATACAGGGCGTATCAAGAAAAAGATGACGTAATCGACATTTTTTTAAAAGTCAACCTCAACATTTATTGCAGAATTCGTTTTTTCATGTCATAGTTCCCGGAGATATGTACATTATTATCCATATCATTCGAATTTTGAGCACTTTCAAGCCTACTAAAATTAACACTCACAATTGTTGGGGACCACTAATGTGGCGAGGCGTTTAGTAGTGATTAAGGTAGAGTATTATGAGTCAAAATCCAGCGTTATTCTTTCATTATGCTCATATCTAAGAAAAAGACATATCGTCAAGTTTCAGTTCGTTATATGTTAAATAATCTTTGTATTAATGTTGTTATGATATAGTTAATAAGCAAGTTTCTATATATAAATTTGAAACGTGTTTTTTCTGTATCCACTAAATTGAGATAACGGCTAGGTGTAAAAATTTGGTTGGGGTGTCTAAAAAAACGTCTTGGTGTGGAGATGTGTCGTCAAAAGAGAAACAGTCGAACGGTTCAAGCGTGGTGGATCGGCGAAAATGCACGGGCTCGAAACTGGATTGGCGCGAATGAGTCGAATGCGAAAGTTAAAAAATCATGTTGCGCTAACGCAATACTGGGAACTAGTATAGTTAATAAGCAAGTATTACAAAAAATGACGCGTTCTTTTAATGTGTTTAAAAAGGTAATTACCATTGTCATCAAAGACCAGCATAAACTTAACTTAATTTAAAATAACAGACGCTTTAGTAAAATAATAATTTGATCATAGGTACAAGAATTAGGGATTTAAATAACATTTATTTCTACTACACCATCATTATAACTTCTATTGTTGAATAATGATGAAAAGAATAATTCACAAAATTTACACAGCCATCTGAATGCTCCTTAACCTATTGTGAGCTACGTTCTAACAACTCTGTTTATTATATTGCAATTAAAATTCATTTTTGGGTAATACAAGGTCTCTGAATTTAAATTCAAATCGTGTAGAGTACTCAGAAAAATAAGAGTAAGATAGCGATAGATCTAACTTGGGCGACCACTTTTACGGACGTGCAGAGAGTGACCCTCCTGAAAGGCCAGGAGGTTTGTTGATAATGATGTTCCAGAAAAAGTGTAAAGGTATTTTTCATAGAATTCTGTTTAATTTTAACCGTTTCGTCTACTGGACACGAAGCTACAAGACTGTACTAACAAGATCCCTACACAGGGCTAATACCGTCACTTCATACAAACAAATCGTGCGTAGCCAATATTTGTTGTATCTATTACACACCAAAAATCTACCAGATCTACCTGAAACAATACTACACAAAATTTTTGGAAAATTGTTATTAACACAATGGCGTGGAGTCAGATATGGCTGCTGTGGATAGTCTTTAGGTGAGTTATTCAATGTGGTGGTTGCGGGTTGCACATTATGTTTTTCAGATGACCAAGAAATCTACAACGATTACGCGTTGTTGAAATTTCCAACAAAGACAACCAAGTGTTGGGGAATGCATGTTGCAATGAATATAAATGATATACTCGTAATTTCGAAGTTGCTCAACGTAACGTTTATAAAGGGAATTTGGATACTCTTTTAAGTGAGTTATTCATTGCAGGTTACACATGATTTTGTTTTTTCAGATGACGAATAAATTTTCTGCAACCATTACGTGTTAGTGAAATTTCCAACATCCATCGTTATGTGGGGCAAATGTTGGGGAATGCTTATTGCAAAAAATATATAATTTGATTTCCTGAATCACTGAAGTAATGAATTTAATTTCCGTTGGCGGATTATGTATCAACAATTACCCGAAATGATATTATTTCCAAGTTGTTCAATCTAACGTTTGTAAAGGGAACTTCACAGTTTGATAGATTTAGTGTTAATTTTGATAGCGTAAATATCAAATAAAAATAATATTAAGCATGATTGTCCTTTTTTACTTTCTTATTCAAGAAGCCATATGTAAAGTAGTGTTTTTTTGAAAAAAATCGAATTTTGAACAGACTTACACGTTCTTAGCATTTTTAAAACCATCTAGACCATTTTCGACTTGATGTCTGTACGTCAGTAGTTACGGCAACTTGAAAAAGACGCATCGAATTTTAACGAGACTATATTTAGTGTTATAAGTGAAATATCTCTGTTCTGGCAAATTTTGGCTAAAATCGGCTTACTCTCTAGGGGACACAAAAGCTCATTCTATTAATATCAGAGTTATTTGTTTTTAACGAAGGAATCTCAGTTCATATGTAAATTATGTAATTAATTTTTTTTAAATACATACAGAAAAATTATTATTGATTTTATTAAATACATAAATAAAGTTTAACTTGAGTAGGATTTGAACCTACGACCTGTGCTTTGCTAGAATACCGCACTAGCCAACTGCGCTGTCGAGATTCAAGCTCCAATCGATGTAAATTTTGTTTTTATGTATGTAGAACTGATGTAAATAAAATATGAGATTACAATCAAATTACTTATATTAATGGAATGTGAACCTGCAATATCGCAAAGATTCACACATACCAAAGCTACTTGACTAATATTAATAAATAAATAAACATACAGAAAAACATTACCTTGAGTGTACATGTCGAAGTAACGTATTTACGTATTTAAATTTTTATATATATATATATATATATATATATATATATACAGTAAAGATCCGCTAATGGTGTTGCTAGTAGTAAAGCGCTAGCAGGTAACTGCGTTGTCGGTACATCTGCAATTTCGGACATTAAAAAGATTGAGGAAAAAATAATGAAGTAGGTACTACTACTCTTTTTCTATTAAACGATAAATTATTAATGGTTCCCTTACTTATATTAATGGAAGGTGAACCTGCAATATCGCAAGGATTCACACATACTATAGCCACTTGACTAATATCAATAAATAAATAAACATACAGAAAAAGATTACCTTGAGTGTCGAAGTAACGTATTTATGTATTTAAATTTTTTATATATATATGTATATATATATATATATATATATACAGTAAAGCTCCGCTAATGGTGTTGCTAGTAGTAAAGCGCTAGCAGGTAACTGCGGTGTCGGTACATCTACAATTACGGACATTAAAAAGATTGGGGAAAAAATAATGAAGTAGGTACTACTACTCTTTTTCTATTAAACGATAAATTATTAATGGTGCCCTTTGGATTTACAGTTATATTGCAAGTTTTTCTACGAAAACCAGAATATCCAAAAATGGAGATTTAATGATACAAATGGTTTTAGTTAAAGCGAGAAAGACATACGACTGTCACAAGTAATCTTTTAAGGGAAAAAGCTATTCAACTTTACTCTAAATATAAATGACAACAAATTTGTTACAAGCAGAGGGTAGGAAACAAGTTTAAAAAGAGATGTGGTATTCGTCAAAATTCGAAAATTCACCAAAAAAATGAATGAGCTGAAATATGCAATGCAAATGAATCTAATTTATTCTGGAAACTACCACCTGATCAGACGTTGGTGCGTGCCGGAGAATGAACTGCCCCAGGACAAAAAACTTCGAAAGACAGAGTAACTTTTCTTGTCTGTACAAAGGCCGATAGCACACATAAAGTCAAAATAATGGTCATTGGAAAATCAAGAAATCCCAGAGCATTTAAGAATTCTGTTAGCATTCCAGTTGACTATTGTTCACCAAATAAACGCGTGGATGACTTCTACCCTATTCGTAAAATGGTTTCACGAGCCGTGTGTTGTACAAGTTAGAAAATTTCAACAGGAGAGTAACCTCAATGGAAAAGCAATTTGACAATGCTCCTAACCATGCATCGGAGACGCACTTAACAAGCGATGATGGTAAAATTATAACCATGTTTCTGTCACTCACTTGAACTCTCCTTTTCAACTTATGGGCCAAAATGCGATACGCTTAACCAAAATTTATTATCGGAAGTGTATTTTGGTCAAAGTTCTATCTTTGGAGGAAAATAATATTTCAAGAGTCCTTAAAAACATCACTTTGAAGGATGCCGTGTTTTTCCTTGTCAACTTCGGGGACGAATTGTCGCCTGATACAATAGAAAAACGTTGGAAACATATAATTTGTTATCCAGGTGATAATAATCTCGCTGACATAGGAATAAATTCAGAAACGGAAGGGGATTAAGATAGATGACGAAATTCCATTGCCGATTCTCATACAGAGATCACTGTCACTGGATGAAGATCGACAAGAAAATTTTCTGAAATCGGAAATATGTTGCAACACCGTACGAGATGAAGGCCATTTACCACTGGATAGTGTCGACAGTTCCTCCGACGAAGAAGTCGCCAAAGATCAGCTGAAAGTTAAATATGAAGAGGCTATTGGTTTGTTTCGATACCTGCATATTATAATGGGTGGAATTAAACTGTTTGACCATTTTCAGAATGCTAGGGCAGCGCGCAATGGAGGCTAAACAAAGGTGCATTCGCCAAACAAAATTATCAGAATTTTTCCATAAATTTTGAGTTTAAATTGGATTTATAATAATATATTAGTAACAATTGTCTTAATAATCAATTCTTTGAAAATATAAACAGTTATACATGTTTGAAATTTTATTAAACCTTTGCTCCGGATTGAGGTAGTTACAATTGATCCGGATTAGCGGAGCTTTACCATATGTATATATATATATATATATATATATATATATATATATATATATATATATATCTACCCCGACAAATATATAAATGTTTCAACCATTACTATTTTATAGTGGTAAGATAGCTAACAATACAATTTTAGTGGTTTGCATTGGTTGTGTGTAACTACACTAAAAATGCATAATTGTATTTCTAAATAGATAGTTACCGAGATAGTTAGATTTAAACTTATGCACATCCGATTTCTAAATTGATTAGGTGGATATAAGTAAAAAAAACATCATACTTTTTACGTTGTAGGTACTCATTGCTATCGCAATATCACACCAGCATAAGAAAGTCATGTGCTGGTCATGTCAGTTTTTGTTATCGTGTGCGTATGTATCCCATGGGTGTTCAAAGCTGCCATATCATGGGACACTTCCAGACTGATTGTCAATTATGAAGTAGTTATTATGCACATACGGACGTATTTAATCAGCTATAAAAAGATAATTTTGTAGTTCAAATTTCGTCAAAATCTAATTTTCATCAAATCCGTCCAAAAACCATCCTAACTATGAAATTTTAGTAAGTCAAAAACTACATGTAGCAATGTGATTGTAGCGTTCGACTGTTGAAGCAACATCCACATCGGAATAGCGACTAGTTACTCCCAGCCTCGATATTCTGCAATACTTAGCTTCAGATTTGGTGTGTTAAGTTAAACATTTTTTGTTACTTGATTTTGCACGAGTACTGCATGAAAGTTATTGAATCAAAAGTGCAAATCAAACAAACATTGGCTCGTTAAAAAGGATAAATTAAATGTAGGCAAATAAATTAGATATGCGGTTATTGTAATGTGGATGTTTTGGTACAGTAGATTATAAATGTGCTCGTAATCGCACTATGACCTCAACTAGAAAGCTTGAATCACGAACATTGCTTAACTTAACCCATATATAAGAAACATGATTCTTTAATGAACTATTCTATTTAATCATTTTTGTGTGCTCATGTAACTGCTGTATACAAGAAACTTTAAAATAAACCAGAAGTAATCAACGTTGCCGTACAGATCTGTGACACATTCACATAATTTAATAAGCATTAATTCAAGTGACCTAGTTTTTCTGGTTTTCTAGGCTATTTTGCTTTTAAAAGCATTTATGCAGATTTGTAAGCGAATTGTCTCGTTAGGATTAGTATTCAACCGTCAAGAAAAACAATGAGTGGTGTTAATAAAACTTCCATTAGTATAAGTTAATAAGACATCGTATATACACTATGTTGATGCATGCAACTGTGTTGTCTGCTATAAAAACAAATAAAAAATTAGCACAGAAAGAAATTAAACAATCAGAGGTAGCGACTAAAATTGCGTTATATTAAAAAATCACTAATTTAAATTTCTAAATAAATCATGGAAATCCAGACAACTAACCCGGTTGTTATAAATTGCCAGGGGTTATTCGAATTTCGAAATATAACTGGATTGATTATATAGAGAAATCAAAAACGCACCTCCTATAATTTGCTAAAATGATACATTTCAATGGAATTCTATGCAAATTCAAGGTTAAAATATCGAATTTTTATTAAATAATGGATTTATTAAGATTGTTTTTTTCTTTAAAATCAACATGCACCTACATTTTCGAATCGTATAAAAAATTACTACTTTTATTTGTGCATGCTGTATGCTTTTAAAGATTTAAAAATTATAGCTTTGGAAAATAATTAATTTTTTTCGTCACGAATAGATCTATGGATAAACCTTTTTATTTGGCCCAAGGTAAAAACGCAGCATAAAAATATATAGGAAAATTATTATCCGTTATTATATATAACTCGAATATTTAAATTAAGGTATGGTTCAAACATTTTTTGCGCACTTAATAAAAATGATGCATATCATAATATTCAGTTCCAACTTAAGAAAAATATTCTAGTCATCACTCTTGAAAGTTTCGTTGTATCTGTTTGCTATTACAAATGTTAGTTTCTTAATGCGAACGTTGAGATACTAATATAAGTAGTAATTACTCAGCTGTGAGCCTAAGATTATTAATTTAATTTTTAAATAATTCTAAACTATTATCAGCACATATAGTGGCATTACTACAAATATACTGCGGAAAAAATACCGCAAATGTGAATAGTTTGCTTCCTACACATATTTCAGATGTACACAAATTCACACCAAAAATAAAAATAGGTACTATGACAAATTGCTTTGATAACAATAATTGTAAACGTACAGATTTAACAGATTATTAGAAAATGCATTTTAATAGATTTTTTATTCACAATATTCCTTTACGGTATAATTTCATTCAAAGTTTTACCACCAATTTACAATTAGTAAGTATTATATACTTCTGTTTTTTGATGTTAAAAATGTTAAAATGTTGTATAGTTTAAGGTCTGATGATGACGATATGTCGAAACTAGTCACCTTCTGTCTTTTGAATTTTAAATAATCTTATTAAACATTGTGGGGAAGGTTTGGTGTTTTAAGTCTATCTTATTACCATTACCCCATTTTGAGTTAAAACATGGATACAACTAATAATGCATAATTATATTAGAAACATTTTGCGGTTCTAAAATAAACATTAACAACGTTAAAGCAATGCATTTATTGGCCTGTATGGTTTTAAAGCACATTATTTGTCAGAGATTTTGTAATGTTAGGCTTGGTTTCTTAGTAGCATTTGTTATTTCAAATTGTGCGTTTCAGCTTCTTAGATTGGTGACATACATTATAGATCCACTTCAGTATGTGTACATTCTACAAAGTTAAAACGTAATTTGTTACAAACATAAAAACTGGAATGTAATTGGTTGTTATTTTGCCTAATTATTAGTTCGTAAACGTAGTACTCAGTAACTATTAATATTAATTAACAAATTTTCATAATATACAGCGTCATTCCCAAAGTACGCACCATACGGGAAACTTCTTTATTATAGGTTTTTCTACAAAAAGTTATTCTTGATAAAAGTTTGTGCACACCCTAAAACGAAACATACAGCAACGAAAAATAGAAAAACACATTTAGTATACGGGGGGGCACTTGAAAATTTGATGTAAAGTACCCTTATTTTACAAAATATCGAAAAATATTATTTGAAAAAGTTCAGTATTAAAAAATACATTTAAGTTTAAAGTCACAGCCATCTAAGGTAAGTTTTATTTTTTTATCCATTTATTTAAAATGATGACTAAAAAATAAAATATTCTTAAAATAATAAATAAAGAAGATCCTGTACACAACGGTTTATTAAAGAAAACTTTAATATTACAAATTACTCAATTATTATGTTAACTATGATTAATTTCCTTTTAAAATAAAATAATTCTCAAAGTTTTTGGTGCAAAGTTGATTCCATTTTCAAAATAATGGTTTTAAGTTGGCTTTAAAAACAAACAATGCTTGATATGGTCCCAATTGTCACTATTTTACATCGCAGTATGATGTCCATCCCGCAACATACACAGTTCAGTTCTTCTTACCATATCGTTGACTGCATTCATAATTTGCTCCGGTTTTATGGTCCTCACACAATTAGTAATCACAGTTTTTAAATGGTTTCTATCCTCAAAAGGATGATGTTTGTAAACTTTGTTCTTCAATAAACCCGAAAAGAAGAAATCCATTGGGGTTAAGTCCGGTGAGTGTACAGGCATGGGATACTCTGAGTAACGTCCTATCCACTTACCATTAAATGTTTCATTTAAAAATTGTCGTTTTGTTGCACTACAATGAATAGATGCTCCATCTAACTGATACCAAATTTTGTTTCTTTGTCTGCATGGCATTTCCATTAGATGTAAATGTTGCTTCATCAGTCCATAAAATATTTACTTTCGAATCGTGACTTTTCTTCGTATTGTCCCTAATACCATGCCGAAAACTCAAATCTTGGAATAAAATCCCTTTCTTTTAAAGTATTTATGAATTTTGGCCTGAAAGCTTAAAATTTTTTTTTAAGATTTTTTGTACTGTGCTAGACGGTATATACAGACATGACGATATGTTTAATCGATGTCTTGCCATTTTCCAAAACCGTTAAAACACTTTCTCTTTCACCTCTGTAGATACTTTTGCAGCGGTTACAGGTTTTTTGAAAATGTCAATACTGCATTTCATGTCAAATAGTCATTATTCGTTTGTTTTCAGGGACAACTTAAAACAGTTATTTTGGGCATGGAAGCAACCGTAAAATCAACCTGTGCAAAGATACTAACTTCATTCTCATAGTTTTTGACTCATTTTCATTGAATATTATTTCCTGTATCTCTATTTGCTGTATGATTTTTGATGTTAACAATAAATAAAAATAACTTTGCACCAAAAACTTATTTTTACTTATTATTTATTTTACTTTAAAAACAAATTAATCATAGTTAACATCATAATTGTGTAACTTGTAACATTACAAGTTTTTTAATAGCCCATTGTGTACAGGATGTCCTGTACCTCTTGTTTTAAGAATATTTTATTTTTTAGACAGTATCAAATGGGTAAAAAATAAAACTTATATTAGATGGCCGTGACTTTAAATCTAAATGTATTTTTTAATACTGAACAAGATAAAATTTTCAAATGACTATACAGGGTGGGCCAATAGTGCGTGGGTGAAAGATTGTGGGTTTATTAAGGAATATTTCTAAGGTTTGTTAATGGGATGTGGTGGAGTATCCTTAAGGATATATACCTAAAATATTTGCACTTTGCAACGTTTATACAGGGTGATTTATAGCAAAATTGTGTTTTTTGAAACCCCCTGTATATTTGGATTCCTTGGTCAATTCTAGTGCGACTTTATCTATCACACTTGGTACTTAAAACGAATCGTTTAACCGTAATTCGTCATTTTTACAAAAAAAGTAGATGTCTGAAAAAATTAAATATAGCTGCGACCACAAAACTTAGAAGGCCAGGACTCTGCGATGTTACTGGATATGAAATGTTCTAGCGTAGACCGGACGGTCAAATCCGAATTCTTCTTGTGTTTAGAGAAATAACTTTGTCAATTTACAAAATTTCAATCAATGATAACTTGATTTTTCAATTGGAACGGCCATTTTTCATTTTTGCAACAAATGCGAAATTTTTTACCTTTCTAACGACATAAATTTGTCAGTATGTATCTTCGGTAAATTTATTTTAATTTCACAATTTCTGATTAATTTGCTGTATTTTTCAATTTTTAGTTTGTATTATCTAGTAACCCGTGGAAAATAAACAAAAAACGAATCACATTATAAAGCATTATTTATTAAGTAGACAAACACATAAACACAAAATTACGAGCTAAAATAAAATAAAATGAAAAATTATTTTAATCAATGGTAATTTGATTTTTTCAAATGGAACGGCCATTTTTCATTTTTGCATCAAATGCGGTATTGTTTATCTTTCCAACGATATAAATTTGTCGGTATCTATTTTCGGTAGATTTCTTTTAATTTCACAATTTCTGATTAATTTGCTGTATTTTTCAATTTTCAATATGAATAACTAGGAGGTTGTGAAAGATAAATCAATTCTATCACTTTAACTTTACTTTGACATTAGGTACTAGTTCGTACTGCTATTGCTGGTTAGAGCTTTTTTTGAGTAATTAACATTAAATTTCACTGATAAAAATGGAAAGTTTTTCTCAAAATGAAATGATTGATATCGTTTTTATTCTTGACGAATGCTCTAGAAATCCGTTCCTAGCGAATCAAGTGTGAAGAATCATTCAAAAATTATTGCAACAGGAAGGGTTCATTATCTTGAAAACCAGACAGAATTAAACCTGCGTCGAACGAAGATAATCGACTCAATACTTTAACTGCAGTTATAGAAAATTCCCACACGAGTACAAGTTCAAGTAAGTAGAACATCTGTCAGAAACATAATAAAAAAAAAACAAATTTCATCCTTATCACATCCAACTACATCAAGAGCTCAAGGAGACCGATTAATTTTTGCAATTGGGTAAAACAAAAGTTAAATTGAAAATATACAATTGTTGGATAAGATCATGTTTACAGACGAGTGTGCCTTCCACCGCAATGGATTTCTTCACCGGCATAATTTTCATTATTACTTAGATGAAAACCCTCACTGTTTCCGAGTTCATAGTCAAAAGAGATGGTGTATTAATACTTCGGTAACTTCAGTTTTGGCCCCTTTTTCTTCGACGGTATTCAAAATTCGGATTTACATTAGAATTTCCTACATAATAAATTAGTTCGAATCCTTGAAGATCAAATTAGGGACATGTATTTTCAGTAAGATGGCGCACCTCCACACCGTGTCCGTGTAGTAAATGAACGATTTAATAATGAATTTGCTGAAAATAGGAGAGGAAGGGATGGAGCAAGACGATGGCCAGCGAGATCTCCAGATATTTCTCCGCTTAATTTCTTTTTGTGGGGGTACGTCAAAGAAAAAGTGTATGCTGAACTACCAACCACTGCGGAAGGTACGATAGAATCCGAAACCAGTAATGCTAAATAAGGCTAAAAATCCTTTTCGTCGTGGAATTTAAATGTGCTTAGAACAAGGTGTTAGATATTTTGAACATTTCTTAAAATTATTTTTATTTTTATTTTAGCTCGTAATTTTGTTTTTTTTGTGTTTTTCTACTTCATAATAATGTTTTATAATGTGAATCGTTTTTTGTTTATATTCCAGCGGTTACTAGATAATACAAATAAAAAAATTTAAAAATATAGCAAATTAATCAGAAATTGTGAAATTACAAGAAATATACCGAAGATAGATACTGCAAAATTTATATCGTTAGAAGGGTAAACAAATTCCACATTTAATGCAAAAATGAAAAAATGGCCGTTCCATTAGAAAAAATCAACTTACCGTTAATTGAAATTATCTAAATTGACAAAGTAATTTCTCTAAACACAAGAAGAATTCGGATTTAACCGTCCGGTCTTCACTAGTGCATTTCATGTCTAGAGTTACATCGCAGAGTCATGGCCTTCTAAGTTTTGTGATCACAGCGATATTTAATTTGTTTCAGAGATCTAATTTTTGTAAAAATTGCGGCTAAACCGTTCATCTTAGGTACCATATGTGATACACTAGAATTGACCAAGGCATCCAAATAGGCAATAATATACATAAAGAAATGCAACTTTTAATATAAATCCCCTGTATAAACTTTGCGGTTTAAGTGAAAATATTTCCTTAAGGATATCCCACCACATCCCACCAACAAACTTTAGAAATTTTCCTTAATAAGCCCACAATCTTCTACCCATGCACTATTGGCCCACCCTGTATAGACTGTAAACGTATTTTGCGCTATTAGGCGTATTTTGTACTACATCGTATAACAACGTAACGTACTAATTGTGTAAATTGAGTATTTTTGCATGAGAATGTTTGTCTATTATTAAGTATATTTTATGAAGCATGTATAATGTTACTTGGTGTTATTTGAACATAGGATATTTGACTATATGGCGACTTATGTTTAAATGTAAAAGTAAACAAGAAATGATAACGCGAAAGTTAATGTAATTAAATGTATTTACATTTGAACGTGGAATAAATTTGTTAAAGTTTTCGTTCATATTATATCACAAATGGTATTGATTGGCGAATGATTAATTTTACAATCTCGCGTGCTTTGCACCAGCCGCCATCTAATCGTTAACGCAATTGGATCTTTGAATGATGTTTAGTATTAGGTAAAGCAACAGCGTTTTTTTGTTGTGACGATGAGAATTGCGTAAAGAATAGTTGATCATTTTGTACTTACTAACGTATGGCCTTTAGTAATCTCATTCTGAGAGAAAGTGTTCAATGTGCTAAACCCTTTCCAAAATTATTTCATTAGTTTTTTTCTTATTATTCAGATTCAAATAAGCTGTTTTATATACCGGGGGATTACAATTTGCACACCCAACAGTTTATAGCATATTGGTTTATTAGTTGCATGGCGTGGACAGCTCTTATTTCAGAACCTGATTGAATGTTTCTTTACATTTACATTACATAAATAATTAATTTACAAATTATCGATCTACTGCATTTGAAAGTGGAAAGATTATCAAAGTTGAATCTAAAGTTATAATGATTCCTGTAGTTGGAAGGAAATTGATTACCGTTAATTATTTTATATGTGGACAAAAAGCTTGATACTTGAGATTAGCGATATCGGCCTAAATTTGGTTTGGTACCTTCACCTTATTACCGTAATAGAACGATTTATTACAATTGAATCAAAGGTGTGATCCATACAAGGCCTTGACGAAGCGGGTAAACCTTTAAGCTACTGTGATCGTTATAGGCTATTCCAGGATTAAATGTCTATAGTCTATTTTTACTTTTTTCGCGATATTTAATTGGTAATTATTTATGTTAATCTTTCAATTCTTATTAGGTTGATAATTTTGATACCTTATTTAATCAATAGCGTATCCGTAACTAGTCGAGATTGTCTTATAAGATTATTTAAACAAAAGTAAAAGTGATTGTGCCTGCCCAAATATTTTATTACATATTTTTGATAGCTATCAGCTGTAACATTTTGAGTTTTCTAAATTTATGTGACTGTTTTTCACCATTTTAGCTTTAATAAAAATTCTTAAGCTTAATTTAACAATTGATTAAGGGTTATTCTACTTCAAATTGAAACCAAGAGACGTATTTACTGAGGGTTTACGGAATTTTATGTATTTAAAGCGAGTTTTAATTAATTTTTAAATAACAGTATAATTTTATTGAGTAGGCTGTGTTCTTGTTTTTTGCGATCATACAAGATATTCACCGTCTAGCCTATGAATCCTTATCGATAAATTCAGAGCACAGTGGCGTCTTATGACATTTACTATCGACTTTGAGTTTTGAAGCCGTTTCTCGGATTATGAATAACTTACTACGAACCTTGACTTTCTTCGGTGTGTTCAGCAACCCGCTCATTTTAGTAACACTCGCCTAACGCCAATTTACCAGGTAACAAAACAAGTACAACACATTAAGCCGATTGATCTTTACATTCTGAGAAATTCCACAAAATTCGTTATAAACTTCTACAAATTCAAGCAGTTCAAGAAAATTTGACAGTGGTTTCATGTACAAGTAAATTGAAATATTTACGTTTGCCTTTTGTTATACGTTAAGGTTTAAATTGATATTATAAAAACAGACCACTGACACTTGTATGCTAAAATCAAAATGAAACGGCTTGAATTGATGTTTACATTTGAAATAAAACTTTTTTTTCATAATTAAAATTCATATATACATTGAAAAATGTTCGATATACAACCGCATGAATGTTAATGAGTAACAAAACTATACTACTAACACATTTAAACTTTAAACAAAAATGTTGCAACAAAGAATTCCTCAATGATGATAAATAGTGATACACCTAATTTTTTCTACCTTGTGGTTGTGATCTTACGACGTTTATGAAAGAAACTATCAAAAATGGGTTGATCAGTTTTAGTAATATTTTAACACCTTGACAAAATAAACAATAATATTATTAAACAAGATAGTTACATGGAAAATAGGTTTAATTTATTTTAGAGGCCAACATTTTTTAATGAAAATGTGCAAAATATAAAACTTTTTTGCAGTAACCATGATAACAAGGAAAATTCTTGAATACTCTGTTAAACATGCACTTTTACATCTGTTAATGAAAGATATAATTTTCCAAGTTGAATATATTTTATTTGCATAAAACTAAATTTGCCTTGTTCGGATGTAGGCGTTGTGTCGCACGAAATGGAATGCAATCAATGCATAAGGAAATAACATTTCTAGCGCATTTATATTCAGTACAAATATAGCAGTTTATTTATATTTCATAAATTATATCAAATTTTAAATAAACAAGGAAAATTAAATTACTACCACTTGCAACAAATTTCTTCTCTTTCTGCTAAAACCGGCATATACGCTTTTTACCAATTTATAAATATACCTAAATGCATAAAATTATATAGTACTTATTAAATAGTTTAATGCGATAAGACGACAAAATGGAATACGGTAATGCACATTTTGCTAATACTAACCCAGTAAGATAAAGTTTAAAATCCTATGCTTTGCTTATGTCAGTATAAAACACAAAATATAATAATAATCTGAAAAATATCAGAATACTCCACATGAAAAAATATAGGATATTTGATAAACTCTACAAATTAATAACTTCATGCTCAATATAAATACCAAGAAATATTCTTCAAATTTAAAACACAAAATTAAAAAACTAGTTTAGGCTTAAAATACTTTATGTCTTTTCCTAACGTTTGAAATGTCAGATGGCTTGCCTAAATGTAGGCTTGAAAAATATTATTCATAGCCATACTTCTGGATATTAATCTTCTCCTAAGTTACAGTAGGAGCTTTTGTTATTGACTACCTGTTCTTTATAGCAATGCAACAGCATTTATAAATTATTTGTAATTTTATACATGCAAATATTATTGAACGTATTTTATTAAAAATGTATCCATAGTGATCTTAGTTTATTAGTGTAGTACCAATACTATTCTTACTAAGTGGGTCAACAGTCGTTCTGCAATACATTACAGCTAAAAAAGTTATGTAAAATAAAGTTATATATGTCTTTTTTCATTCTTTTGTAAGAAACGTTAGCATATCACTAATAAAATCAGTGTGATGAATAAAATCTAGATCTATCATTTTTTACTTGCACCTTGAGCCTCATTTGACCTACATGAACCTGGCACGCCATATTAAAATAATGAATTATTCTGATTGCGTCTGATTAATAATAGTTTGTACCCGTTTGTATCACATTTTTTACCTTTTGTACCTCAAGATGTTCAAACCTCACTTGAATATTTTTTATCATTCATGACGATATTCGAGAGAGGATAGTTAGTACCTAATTGTACCACTTTTCCTTTTGTTTTTACCTCAAGGGGTTAATTTGAACCGAATTTCCAAATTTTTTTAACGGGGTAACTTTTTCGTTTAAAGAGACTTTCAAAATCAGGAAGCGAATACTGTTTCGATTTCGTTTGTACCGGTTTGTAGCACTTTTTTTTCCTTCGTATACAAGGTACAAATTTAACCAAGTGTTAAAAATGCCAGCACCCGACTTTAATATTTTTTATCGTTCTCGACGGAATCCGAGAGAGCATCGATTGTACCCCATTGTACCATTTTTCAAGGAGTAGAAATTTAACCAGGTGTTAAAAAATTTCAGCACCTCATTTTAATAATTTTAGTCGCTTTTGACGAAACTCGAAACAGTGTTTCAATGTAAGAATGAGCGGCGCGCACTTAAAGAGATACTGAACAATACGTCGCTCTATGATGTTTGTAATATGATCTGTTTAGAGCTTACCGACAATTTAATTTTTTCTCTTTCGGTAATGTTATATCTTATATATTATAGTTATATATCGATACTGTCTCGAATTTCGTCAAACGCGACTAAAATTATTAAAATGAGGTGCTGAAATTTTTTAACACCTGGTTAAATTTGTACTCCTTGATGTACAAAGACAAAGGAAAAATGGTACAATGGAGATGCTCTCTCGAATTCCGTCGAGAACGATAAAAAATATTAAAGTGGGGTGCTGACATTTTTAATCACTGGTTAAATTTGTGGTATAAACCGGTACAAACGAAAACGAAACAGTATCCGCTTCCTGATTTTGAAAATCTCTTTAAATGTAAAAGTTACCCCTTTAAAAAAATTTGGAAATTCGGTACAAACCGACCCCATGAGGTACAAACAAAAGCAAAAATGGTACAATTAGGTACAAACGATCGTCTCTCGAAATGAACGAAAAAAATATTCAAGTGGGGTGCTAACATTTTTTAACCCCGGGTTAAATTTAAACAATTTAAAAAATGTGGTACACACGGGTAGAAACTATTATAAATCAGATACAATCAAAATAATTTCATTATTTTAAGGTGGGGTGCCAGGTTCATATAGGTCCTTATTTGGCCTCAATGTTAAGATTGTTTTTAAAAGTAAATCATAGTCGCAACCCTTCGATACTTTTATGTTTACCAATAGTATGCTGAAACTGAAATAAGGACCACAGCAGCAGCAATAAAGACACCCGAATAATGGTGCAACAAACACTTTCCCAGTGACATTTTTTTAAATTCCACTGCTCAGGCACTATGTAGGATGGTTTTCTTTAAATTGTAAATTATAGAAATAAAATATTATATTAACATACATCCCTTTTGTTGTACAGTAATTATAAAAGATTAATTCTTATCAAAATGCACAATTTCAATTTGTCAAAAGATATTGGGTCACTTACCTTTTGGATTTTCATACTTATCACATCAAAAAATAATGTATAATTAAATATAGTTTATTTATTACTTTTCAATACATTTAATTTGGTATAACTGAGATTAGTAATTACCTTGGTCAGAAAATTCTATATGAATAATTACTTTTTTTTTGATAATATGCACTAATACTGCCTTTTATACTGATACTTAAACATTCACATTCTTTGAAATTAATTGATACTTGATTTCAGCATGAACTCCTACGATTAGCCTTCATTTAATTAAGGAATTAAAAGTTTAAATTAAATAGTTTTAATAACGGGACATTAACAATCGGTAAATAAACGAAATAATTTTTTTTTAGATCAATAAATTCCTATATACTACAAACTTATTCCAACATACACAAAATTTAAATGCAACTTGAAGTAAAAGGAGTACACTAGTTTTTTCTTTAAATTAATGTCACATATCTTACGCTTTATAGTTGAGGTTCCTTATTGTCATCCGTTGCACCGTAATTACTCTGACAAAGCCTCTGAAAGTGATTGCATTTCTCCATCGGTGTTTATATCTCTTGTAAAGCAATTGGCAAAGTATCTTCACCTTCACATTTATGGCAGACTCTATTTCTCCTTATATTTTGCGATATTAGTTTCCAAGTTCATACACCACTCCTTCTCAACTATAGTTTTTATTTATTACTTTTGCTACGAATGCGGACCTTAAACAACAAAGGCGATTCCATCTAACAACAATAGCTTAGTAGAGCGCTATTTTACAATTTCCACTCGACACCACTGTACCAGTTAAACAATGTTTTCACGTATTACTTAAATAAGGTTTCTCTTCTATATACTTAATTAGTTCACTAATAAATTCGAACCTGGTAAACATACAAATTTTACCTTGCTACATGTAAACAAATAATGGCGTCGCTTCTCAATGCCCGATTCACTATCTAAAACATGCTTGATCATGCGCAAACAGCAAGTGCCACTTATGGTTATCTCTAAATCTTTCCTTTTAATTTTCAATATTTCACTAAAAAAAAACAGCGACCCTTTCCGTTGATTAATTGCTTGATTGATTCCGCATCTTCGTTTTAGACCATTTTGCTAAATCGGCAAGATATTTGATATCATTTATAAAAATAATTTGAACTATTTTTTTTATATTCAAACGTCTTCGTTTTTTTTTCGTATAGTTTAATTAAATTAGTAAAAACATATATTTACTCTTGTCGGTGTTTTCAGATAAAGGACTCGAAATTCAAAATTTAACTTATTCTGGTTATGCCCCAACGCAGGAGTAGTAAGTTTAATCTGAGAAATTGCAAAATGTTTGTCCTCACAAAAAGGAAAACCATTTGCTTGGCTGTCCATTGACAGCAGGATAATTAAAAAAAGTTTAAAAATTTATTATTTACCCCTTTAGCAGTGGCTCATACCAAATATATTTAATATTCACTTAAGAAGTATGTATATAAATATGAGTAATTAATTGTTAAAAGCAACAGAAAGGGTGCCTGATTTATTTAAAACCCACACTAATGCAGAATTTTTGATCGCTTTAATTATACTTAATATTGTGTAGATACCCGTGTTCACGCATAAGTAATGAAACAAGAGTACAGTTTGTTTTCGCTTATTCATAAAAAGAAAGGTAGATTAAGGAGAGAACAAATAAACCACTTCGAGAGATGAACGTTAATTGTTGTAATTGATGTAGAAAACCGTATTCACAGAATAACAAAATATGAAATAACATAAGTTAAAATAAATCTTACATAGAAACAATCCCAAGTAAGAACATACTAACAGTATTAAACAATGAAATTAAGTCAAAGTATTCTTACAATAAAACTATTTTTTTTCTGAATTACATATAAAAACAAACAATAATAACAAATAATATGCGTTTAATGGCAACGTATATGATATTAAAATAAAATTTCAAATACCTATTATACATAAAAACAGACTTATTTTTCATTTTTTATATAAAATATAAAAACTTGATAAAATAAAATATAGGCAGTAATATATAATATTGGGAATAGGAACGTAATTGGATTTATTACTCCATTAACAAATATATTAGTACTTGTAATTAAATGGTTTGCTTTATATTGAAATTCACATTTAAAATAGTAACAATGCAAACGTAACAATACGAATTTGTGAATAAATTTTATATGACCGAGGTCAGAGAACACATAAGGACATTACGCATAGATGCTAGAAATGACTGCAGTTCCTGTAATACATCGGAAATAGATGTTATATTCCGCTAACTTTGATCGATCGACTTGTTGATTAAAACAATAGTAATTAATCCGATTCAATTTTGAAGTTAACCTATGTAAGTTAGTATAACATAATTTGGCAAAGTAAAATATAGAAATTGTTATCCGTTTAAATTTGGACGCTATTGTTACCATCACAATGTGTGTGAAATTCAAATCACAAACCATGCCGCATGTTACAGTAGCGTGTTATATTAACAGAATATCAATAAAATTATAACAAACTAAGGCGCTGTTATCTGAAAGCTGAGGTCACGTATGCAAGGACATACATGTGTTTTCGCCGTTTGCGTAAAACGTTATGACTTCTTTTGTTTATTATAAGGTAAGATTCGCTGAATATTTTGAATTGAAATTAAAGTTGGTGGTGAGAATTTATCATCAATTAGTAACCGTTCTTTTAGTTAATAGCCGTCTTAGCCAAAGTGGGATTGTATTTTTCAAAATTTATATCATTCATAGTCCATTGGTAGACAATAGACAAATAACTCAATTACATCGCCCGTAACAAAGAGTGCCTTTCTTAATTCATCGCACACGGTGACAAAAATTGGATAATTACAACTTTCAAGCTTAAATGGTTAGAACGACAAAGACATATTTTCTGTTGTGCAATATAAGTATAAGTCCAAATTGAAAATCATTCATCTTAAAGACCATATTAGAATTCTAGTAGAAGAAAAGGAGATAAAGTGTACGATCTTCCAATCTCCTTTGGCCTCAAGGCGGCCATACAACGAAGTTCAGCCTAAAATAATTAAGAGACCTTTTAAAAGAAGATTTTAATTTTGTTAAGGAGTGCTTGTATAGTTTATATTTTTATTTGGAATTGTAAAAGAATGTATGTATTTATCAATGCTATTTTTAGTTTAGCCTTTAAACGGCTCCCACTACTAGTAAACGTGGTAAACTAAGAAAATTTCGTTATTCTTTTATAATAATAGAATATCGCCAAAAAGCAATAATAGCCCAGTGGAATTAGCAAAAGCGCATATCGTAATTAAGAACAGATAGCCATGTGGAAAAATTAGTTGGTTTAGTGATAAGGAGTATGACATTCAAGTGAATTCCATTTTAACAACTCGAAGATTGTTTAAATAACGGTCAAATTTCGAAAAATCGGTAAAAAATGGATTCTCTAAACGTAATAACTAATAGGGGTTTCAAATTTTTTTGATTTTTAGCAGGCTAACTTAACTAAAAAATATTAATTAGTTTTCGAGAAATTCTAATTATTTACAAAAAAGTGACAAAATGTATCGTGTAATGTGACCCTTTTTTCGTCGGTTAGAAAGTTGTCGCAAGAGAAATTAATTTGGTTAGATCGAGTTTTCATCATTTTCATCTTCAAAATGGCGTCCAAAAAGTATGTCATTTTTGGGGCAAATTTATTGCAAATATCTTTGAAATTTGAGTAGCTGCGGTAATTTTTTTGTTTTTAAATTCGCCAATTGTTTATTTACAAATATTAAGGGTTGAAATTTCCGCTGCAACTAGTGTGATACTTGAACTTCATGATACCATTATGTACAAGAGAAAAAGGGAGTTCTATATATGCGAAAATGAATTTTTAGTTGATCGTGACCGCGGGATGGAAGTATGAGTCATCAGTGGCGCGCGGCGTAGAAAATTCATCGGGCGAGTTCAAAATCACGTTGCTGTGAAAAATTCTACGTTCCGCTAATTCGAATCAATTTCGACGTTTTTTTATGTGGGGTAGTTTAAAAAAATAATGAAAACTGGTATATTCGTTTTGTCAAAATGTTGCAGAAATTTGTTATAAGCAATAATTACTCCAAAAATACATTTTTTCACGTAAATTAAAAAAAAACATATTTGTATATTCTATCATTATTTTTATAGGATCAAGTGAAGAATGTAAAAGAAAATTCGTATTAAAATATATACATTTTAAACGGATATCTATGAAAAAAGTATGAAAACGTTAATCCCATAAAAGCAAAAAAAAAAAAATTAATTTATGGTACCTTATTAAATTAAACGTATTACATAGTTTACCAAGCACCTAATTTTGGCTGCTTAGCAGGAGTTTCATAAATACCACTGAAGGCTCATACCTCTATCCCGCGGTTACGGTCAACTAAAAATTCATTGTCACACATCATAAAACTCTCTTTTTCTTTTGTACATAATGGTATCATGAAGTTCTAGTATCACATTAGTTGCAGCGGAAATTTCAACCCTTAATAGTTGTAAATAAACAATTAGCGATTAAAAAAAATTATCTCAATTGTTCATTGAGCTACGGGGACTTATTTTTAAATACGTGAAAAATTGCCAGCTACTCGAATTTCAAAGTTGCAAATCTATATCTCCTTTTTTGCAAAGATATTTGCAATAAACTCACCCCAAACATGACATACATTTTCGGACGCCATTTTGAAAGGTGAAAGTGGTGAAAATTCGATCTGACCAAATTGCATATATATATAACATGTCTCGAGGAAGATATAATTTATCTTGGGAAAACCCTCGAAACCAGCGGTATTCAAAGTGGGTTCCGCAGAACCCTGGGGTTCTGTGGGCCATATCCAAGGGTTCCATGGGGCCAGCCCAAGTATTTCTTTATTATGTCAACCTCTATGTAATCAACAACTATAGTATGTTTAAAAACTCAACAATCTTCATCTTTGTATTTTATTTTTGTATTTTTATAATAAATGAACATTTATTATTTATTATTATTATTTAACATTTCGTTTATACTAATTTTCCTTTGTAGCATTCTAAAATTAACATAAGTAGTAATTTGATACTATTTTTTCTTAAGGGTTCCATTGAAAAATATACAACCATCATGGGGTTCCGCGCCTCAAAATAGTTTGAAGACCACTGCTCTAAACCGACGAAAAAATGGTCAAATTGCACGATACATTTTGACACTTTTTTATAAATAATTAGAATTTCTAGTAAACAAATTGTTTTTTAACGGAAAAGTGATGGCGAGTTACAGGTAATAAAATAATTACTGAAAGTTTCAAGTAAGTAGGTGCTTTATTCACAAGATGAAAAGTAATTGAAAATTTTGACAGTTTTTTGCAACTACATAATTAAACAAATTATTAACCGATTTCGATCTCCAGGTCTCAAATTAACAGTTTTTTAGCTAGCTAAAAATGAGAAAAGTTTTAAACTGGTATTGGTTATAGTTTCCGAGCTAAGTACGTTTAAAAAATCTATTTTTTACCGATTTTTCGACATTTGTCCGTTATTTATACAATGTTCCCAGTTGGTAAAATGGGATCCACTTGAATGTCATATTCCTTATCCCTAAAACAACCAATTTTTCCACACGGCTACCTGCTTTTAATTACGATAAATTTTACGCCTTTTTTGTCTAATTCCACTAGGGTACAACTGTTCTTGAAACTAGTGTTGGAAGGATCCCACGCGTTTCTTTCCTTTGTGTCACAACCATGTAAGTATATGTTAATTTTACAATAATATTAATGCATGAACATTTTTAGTTTACATCTATCTGTTCTTAAAACTCAATTAAAAGTAACTAAAAAGATTTAAGTGGTAAGTACGCAAGCATTAACTTATCGCATGATTCGTACCCATTGTACAAATCCAGCACGAGAGCATTCAAAATATGGAATAGAAGATGGTAGGTAACTGATTTCGATATATGTTGACTGGTTTTGTAAATTTGAAAATATAAATGGTTATGGTTAACAGTAAGAATAGGTTTCTTTGTCAGATGAGTGAATAAAACCTTTTTTAAATAATTTTGTTCATTCGTAGCAGTGACGGATCTGGGGGGGGGGGGGCAAGAAGGGCGGCAGCCCAGGGCGCTGCGGTTTGGGGGGGGGGCGCCGTTGAAAATTTTTATTTAGGTATAAATTTCGAACTTTTAATAGACATTGCCCGCAAGACTTGACTGGCAATGAAAAATACATACAAATTAACGTTTCGTGTTAGATCTTAATCGTTCGCGGGGCCAGATCTACTGATATGTTGGTGACGGAAGCGCAGAGAGTTGTGGCAAGCGGTCGCGCGAGCGAAACGGCTGTCTTGTAGCGGCTCCGTATTCACTTTTCTACCAGAATCGGCCGTGGTTAGTTTTCAGGTCCTCGTGTTTGCAGCTCGGTGCATTTAGATTTTACAAAATAGGGCTAGTGTTTAGTTTTAATCGTGTATAAAAACTCAACTTATGGTTTAAAATGATTATTAATCATCATAAGAATAGTGAATAAAGAAACAGCCGAAGTTGAAGAATATTTCTTGGGATTCGTAGCTGTTAAGAAAACTACAGGCGAGAAGTTGGGTGACTACATAATTAATGAATTAAATGACTCTAGCTTGTCCCTTTCAAACTGCAGAGGATAACGATAACGGATAACGATAACGGAGCTAACATGCGTGGAGAAAAAAGTAGCGTGCAAAGGAAGCTACTCAATATAAATTCATTGGCATTCTTTGTACCTTGCGGTAGTCACAGCTAGAATTTGGTTTTGGGAGACGCTGCTTCATCACGTCCCCAAAGTCCAAACATTCTTTGGTCTTATACAAAGACTCTACACGATTTTTGCTACCTCAAGTGAAAGATGGTGCATTCTCAACTCGCATGTTGACATTACTCTTAAACCTCTTTCTGAGACGAGATGGGAAGTGCAGAAGTGAGTCAGTAAAGGCTGTGAGGAAGCAATTGAGTAATGTTTGTGAAGCCCTCACAACTTTACGTGAAAGAAGTACGGACTGTGGTTTGATCAGCGAATGTCAATCATTGGAAAATGAAATATCATCATATGAATTCGTGGTATCTCTTGCAGTATGGTTATGACATCCTGGTCAAAATACATCAGTAAGGTGTGACAAAATATTAATATGCATTTAGATGCAGCAGTTCAAAGTTTGAAAACATTCGTTAAGTGGCCAAATGAATACCGACTTAATGGATTTGTCTCTGCATTAGTGACAGCTAGGGAAGTAGCGGATGAATCCGGTATTGAACCCACGTTTAAAAATGTAAAAAGTAGGTGTAAGAAGAAAATGTCTCCATATGAAAAAGACTATGAAGTCCCTCAATTGTCTCCAGAAGAAAATTTTAAGATAAACTGTTTTTTTGTGATAGTTGATGCAGTGCAAACAAGCTGCCAACCAATATTTGCTGCTTTTAAGACGTACAAAGAAACATTTGGTTTCATGTACCACTTAAAAAGGTTTCGAGATATTAGTCATTAGGAGCTTATGAATAATTGTAAGGACTTGCAGTTTACATTAAGCGACGGAGAGAACCATGATGTTGACGCAGTAGAACTTTGTGAAGAACTGACAATGTCGTCTATTGTCTACAATGGAGAATGAGATGATGTACTTGAAATACTTAAGTACATTGGACAGAACAGCTTAACAGATGTATACCCAAATGTTTTCATTGCACTTAGAATAATTGCTACAATTCCAGTAACAGTAGCTTATTAAGGCGTATTTAAGAAGCACAATGTCACAAGATCGTTTGTCATACCTAGCTCTTCTTTCCATAGAAAATGAATTCATAACTGACTTATATTTCAGTGAAGTAATAGAAGAGTTCAGCCGAAAAAAGAGTCGCAAAGATATTACACAGCTTACACAACCATCATCAAGGAAGATCAAATCACTACAAATCGTAAGCAATAAATATCATGTAAGTTTCATTGTATTGTGTTATTACAATCTTTACTAAATTCTATTAAAAATTGTGTTCTTTATTTTGGTATCCTTACAATTTTTAATGATAGTTTAATGGGGGGGGGGGCACCCTATGAAATCGCCCAGGGCCCCGCAAGGTCAAGATCCGCCAGTGATTCGTAGTCAGGAATATTTTACATACACCATGGTTGGCGTGTCCGTGAATTCATTTCGATTGTTCTACGAAATATACAGTGTACCTCGTTATGTAGAATTATGATAAAGTAAACGAATACCTTTTTTTTTGCGATGGCTCCGAAAAGTGCTACGTGTATCAACTTTAAATATTGATTTAAATTTTATTTTTTAAATATTAATGGTTAATTTTTAATTACCGTTAACAATACTAATGTACCTAAGTATATTGGTTATGTTGATTTTTTACTTGAAGTGATTAAATGTAGAAAAAATGTACACTTAGAATGCCATTAAATAACATGTATTTTATCGACTCTAATCTCTTTCTGTTGTTTTCGTCGTATTCTTGGTTAAAAGATTAATAATTAAGATTACAGTCGAGTATAAATGTTAGAGGTGAATAATAATTTTGATTGGAATTTTTCCATTTTTGTCAACTAATGTATATACCTTGATGACTATTTTTAAATGTTAGTATACGTATTATTGCTTCTATTGTTTGTTTCAACGTTGAATTACAAAATACTTTAATTACTTAAAAGCGTTTTTTATCGATGGTGGAGCTATAGGTGGTCCCTACTACTTCAAACTTACTGTTAGGTTATTTTGATAGTACTAATAATAAATTGACAGATATAAAAGTATGTACATATTAAATAAAGAGCTTCATTTTTGAGATTAGTCAGCAGATGTAAAAATGATAAATGTTATTTACTTTATGTATATATCAAAGTGTTCATCAACCGCATACCATAATTAAGGGACGACAGACAAAGAGAGGGCACATTCAAATTTCAACAAATGCTCAACACAAGAAGTATTTGCTTTTTTGGTTGGTATCTCAATCAACAGATCAACAGTTTTAATTTTGCCCCATTACATTAAAAAATTATTTAATAATGAAGTATCTTCAAGCACAACGTAACTCTTACCTACGAGTACTTCTTACTGTTAGCCAATAACCTCGTGATGACTAACCATTTACAAATGCATAAAGTTGGGGAAGTAATAAAAATGACAGCAACTGTCACACGTTAGATGTAAATATTTCAGGTTTAACTAAAAACATTAATGCGTATACATTCTCTAAAATAATATTAGAAAGTAATATTTATAACATTCAGATAAAGTCGTAAACTTTATAACAGCGGTTTTTGAACACATTGCGGCATCCACTGTGGTTATTAAAATTACCTGACTTCAAATTTTGGGTTAAATTAGTCAAATAAAATGGAACGGCTCTTGTGTGTTTTATCTTAATTAACATTTTATTGTAAAAATAGTTTCAGGAATTTGGCGAGGACTTTAAAACAATAAATTAATGAATAATATATTAGAATGAAACATGAATTCTCTTTATTTTTTACACATTTAAAAAAATAACCTACAGAGGCATGTATAATTACACACAGTAAAAAAAATAATTAAATTGGAATATAATTATCATACTGTATTTAGCTCGATTCTCAACCTATACAAGAAAACGGAGAACCTACAGAATCTAAATAAAATTTACTTGCGATACTGATTTCCATTTCATTCCTTCAATATATGCATCCACTTATACAGAACCAAAAACGAATTTAATTTTAATTAGAACATTTTTAAAATAGATTAAATACGCATTTAAAACCAAATTTTATGAACAAAATAATATTGCACAATCTGTATTGTCGCATGTCAAGGTCAATCAGTCATAAACAGGTTAAATAATATTCTCTCATAGATTTTTACAGTGATTATAAACTTCTCATTGCGCGACTAAGTTTATACTATTTCAATAAGACAAAAAGACAAATTGAAGACCCTGATGCAAGAAGGGGATTATTTATTATTATTAACTAAAGGCCTTGTCGTTGTAACCACAACTCTGTCTTCCGCCACTCGTTTCATCTCATTGTATGTTGTGCAGTTCGTTAGTATCTCGACATCTTTGAAGAATTTTTTCTTGGTCTATCTCTTGTTTTCTTTCCCTGTATCTTGCCTTCAAACACTGTCTTCAACAGCCGATTATGTCTTATTAGGTGACTAATTAATTTGGTTTTTCTTTTTAAAATTATATTCACGGCTGTTCTTTTCTTGTTGACTTCCGCGAGTACCTTCTTATTTGATTTGTTGTCTGTCCATTTTGCTTTTTTTTTCATTCTTCTCCACATCCACATTTCCATAGCTTCTATCCTGTTTATCTCGTATTTTAGCATGATCCATGTTTCGCATCCATACGTTAGCACGCTCCATACCAATGCTTTAGGAATCCTTTTCACACGAATCCTCAACTGACTACCGGATGTTAAAAAAACCCTCAACCGTATTAGGAACCACGCAAACCTACTGGGCGCCCTCCGGGGTAGAAATAGAGGTTGTCACCCTAAAACCCTGTTACACACATATAAAACATATATCCGCCCTGTTATGGATTTCCGAGCTCCCATATACACAAATATAAACCCCAAACACCTTTACTCCATCGCTTCCTGTGAGCGCCGAATTTTCCGACGCATATACCGGTTACCCTTCAGGTACCTTAACGCCCTTACCATCCAACGCGCCAATATATCCCCAATCACACATAGAATCCAAACCCTTAAGAAAAAATTTACCCACAAAAGAATTTTCGGCGATACCATCCCAACCAAAGAGATCCTTACCACTCCTTATAACTACCGCTTTACCCTATTCCCACGAAGGAAACCCAAGCACAAATTCAAACATCCACCCGCCATCCTAACACAACTCCTCGACGAGACCTCCCCGACGAGATAGAAGAATCCCTTGACAACAGCGCGTATGCCCTCCGCATCCCCACGTCTATTGGATGACGACCCCAGTAAGATACCGGCCAACGAATATAAGCACACCAACCACGCTACACACACCACAACCACCATGCACACCATAAAACCTAAATAACTTTTTCGTTTTTTTACACCCAAAATAACCACACCTCATGATTGTACAACATACAATAACACCAAACACCGCAACACAACAACAAGGAATGACCAGGGCTGAAGAGGAGAAGGACTTCTGAACAGTCCACAAATAACTAACATAAGATAACAGTAAGTAAGTAACTACCACATAAGCATGAGCATACTAACAGAAAAAAAAACCAATGCTTTCATAAATTGTTTATGTGATTCAATGTTCAGATGTTTATTAGTTAGTATGTTCTTTTTCTTTTCAAATGTTTGTTTTGTTAGTGCTATTCTTCTTGTAATCTCTTTAGACGAATTGTTATCATTTGTTATTACCCTTCCTAGGTAGCAAAGCTCTTTTAACTAGTTCTATCTTTTGGTTATTGATTCTTATGTTTGAGATTATATTTGATTTGTTTTATATGATACCATTACCTTTGTTTTTTTGTATATTTATTTTAAGTTTATATTTGAGTATTATTTAGTACATTCAATATACAATTCATATCCTTTTCCGACACTGCCAAAACTGCTATATCGTCAGCGAAACGGATGCAATGTATTTTTTGGCCATTTATTTTTATCCCTCTTGTTTTTCCTTTGAGTATGTTGCATATTACTTCTAAGAACATGTTAAACAGATACGGCGACGATGGACAGCCTTGTCTAACTCCTTTCATGATTTTTGCTTTTATGTTACTTCCATTTATATTTATGGTTGTTATTTGTGCTTTATATAGTATCAAGATAAATCTTCTATCCTTTCAATCTATTCCTTTCCTTTTCAATACATCGAACATTAATTTCCATTCAACACTATCAAAAGCCTTTTCCAGGTCTATGAACGTGGTATATGTCTTTCTTCCAATTTCTATTCTTCTTTCCTGTATTTGATTCAGCGCTAAGGTTGCCTGTCTTGTTCCTCTCTCTTTTCCAAATCCAAATTTATTTTCGTCTAAATCCTCTTCTCTCGGCCTTTTATTCTATTTTTGATAACATTCAGAATAATTTTTGAGGCATTTCCTTTTTTTTTTGGTATCGTTATAGTGTTGCTAATAATGAAATCATCTGATAGTATTTCGTTTTCATGGCAATCATTAACAATCTTAAATAGAAGATTTATTCTTTATCAAAATTCTTTAGAATCTCTCCAGGTATGTTGTGATTTCCTGTTGCTTTGCCATTTGCAATGTTATTTATAGCCATATGGAATTCTTCTCTGACAATACTTGCTCCCTTCTGGTCTTCGCTTACCGTGTCTTCGTTTTCTATATATAGTTGTTTATCCACAATATCTTCACCATTATACAAACTTTCTATGCTTTCTGCTACTTTTTGTTGTTAAATAATGTTTTTCCATTTTTATCTTTGACTACATTACTTTTTATTTTGGGTTCACATTGCAGTTTTTTAATCTTTGAGTATATCTTGTCCGTATGATTCATTTTTAAGTCAGATTCAATGTCCTCACTAAAATCTTTCAGCTATTTTTCCTTTGCTTGTTTACATTCATTCTTCACGTCGTTCTTGATTCTTTTGTATTTATTAGTATCCTTGTTTCTCCAATAGTTTCATTGTTTTATAAGATCTAATATTTGTGGTGTCATCTATGGTTTACGTGGCTCTAGTTTAGTTTTTCTTAATATTTTCTCTGCTGAATTAGTTATGTTTGTTTTTAAATCTTACCATGTTTTGCATTATTTGCTTGTTTTTGACATTTCTTTTTTGGAAACGTCAATTATTTCTACATCTTTCAGTTTTTCGATACACCATTTTTCCGTTTTCGTTGTAATGTGTTGCCTTTTTTTATATTTAATATGGCATTTTGCCATGACAAGATTATGGTCTCTAACTATGTCATTTCCTGGGTATGCGTGACTAGACTTAATTTGGTTTCTGTATTTCTTCTTGATTATAATGAAATCAATCTGGTATATGTTTTTATCCCCAGGCGCTTTCCCAGTGCATCTTCTTTTGTTTGGCATTTCATAGAACGTGTTTGTTATTATAAGGTCGAATTATTCACAGAATTCAATCAATCTGGTTCCTCTATCATTGATGTTACCAAGCCCGTATTTTCCCATGCACTGGTTTTTTGCAGTTATTTAGTATCCAACTGATGCATTAAAATCTCCCATTATAAAAATGTTTGATGTTTCTTCCATCATTTCCATCAATTCTATTTGTTCATACACTGTTTGTATCTCGTCATCATTACTATTTGTTGTTGGTAAATATGTTTGTATTATGTATAAATTGGTTGGGTTTGCTTCAATTTCGATCATTATGATTCTGTCATTTACATCGTATGTATTTTTTACATTATTTTTCCATCTTCCTTTTAGTACCAACACTACTCCATTTTTTCCTCTACGTTCACCTCCACTGTGAATGATTCTGAATTCATTTGAGACAAAGTCTCCTTTTCCGGCCCATCTGGTTTGGCATAGTCCTAGAATGTCTAGAATAGCTTTCTTCATCTGTTCCATTACTTCATTTAGTTTCCCTAATTTGAGCATAGTTTTAGCATTTCATGTGCCAATGTTGAGTTTCTTTTCATCTTATTTCTTACAAGGATTTCGCAGGATATCGGCCTGAGAAGCCTTGTTAGTTCCCCTGCCGGGTCTTGGCATCTGAACTCCATGACCAGTAAGATTTATGTCCTTATACCGGCAGTCGTTCGGTTGCTAGATTATTTTGTCGTGAGTTATTATTAATATTCCAATCCGTTAAATTTTGTATAATGAACAATTTGACGTATGTCAATAAGTCCATTGTTAGAAATTTAAAAATTTTATATAAATACACATTTCCAATCTATTTATTTAATCGTAATTATAAATCAAATATAAGATTTCTAGTCCATATCAAATTGGATTTTCATTAGATTGAAAATCTTAATGATATTTGTAAAGATATTCCAGATAAATTCAAATTATTGATTATGAACGAAAATCAATTTTATTTATCAACTTCCAATCTTCTTAATATAATTATAAGTTTAAATCGAGTTTTTTATTGTATATTAAATTTGATTTTCTCTTAATTGCATAACTTAAAATTTGAATCATAATAGAATGTCATTGAAATATTTCCAATTGGCATTGAATTTTTTTCAAAATTTTTCAAATTTTCAAATTTTGCAGCACACATAAATCAGTATCCAGATTTTCATATAAGTTAATATTAATTAATTAAAAATCCATCAATCCACGTGAAAACAACCAAAATAATATTAGAAATAATGACATACCGCACTTGCCAATTTATAGTAGTATAATATAGAAGGCGATATGTGCAAAATTTTGAAAAATGACATTATTCTGTCTATAGGTAACAGAATATGTTCTTTCATCATGCTGCAAAACTGTGAGCTTTACGCCCTACGATGTACTGGTGCAAGAATGATATATGTGTCGTGTTACTTATCCCGTTCTCGCACCGCAAATAATTATACATACTTTTAAAGACCCGCCGAACATATCCCATCTCTGCAGCCGTAAAACGGCCATGTTTGCTTACGAACTAACTTAGTATCGCCGTTCTTTAATTGGTATTGCTTTTCTAGCAGAGCAGGAAGGTATCGCGCGTCGTAGGTCGTGTTTGTTTTTTATGTGGGTTTTTGTAAGACCGCTATTATTAAATTACTATGGTAAAACGTGGTAAAAGTACAAGACTAAGTGACAATAAGAAAAATGAAAGTGAAAATGAAAAAGAGGAGAGTGAGCCATTTCACAGTTTGAGTGTCGAATACCACCCATCCACGTAAGGTCGTTTTCTGAGTATGAACCCTTAGAACTCGTAGGACAAGAAACAAGGAAGGCAGATGCGAATATTTGGAAAAGTAATGTGCAAAAAGTAAAAATGGCTAGGGGAGAAAGGTTACCACGATTAAAAGACGTAGTAAAAATGCTTTGAACGCCAATTCACAACGAACTTGCACCTACAATATAAGGTAAATTTTACTAGGGCTTATTTTTGCATTTTTCTCATTATTTATATTTTATTTTGCTTTTAAGCTAAGAGGGGTGCATTCGAGTTATCCGTCTGTAAGCTGGTTTTATATTTAATCCATGGGATCGAAAAAAAGCAATGCAAGTATTGCAAGTCACTTGACAGCCAGTGTAACCCCTGTTCAGAATAAAAGAGGTAAGCACGATAATAGTCGAACATGGTTCCGGAACCTTTAAAAAAGCAAGTTCATGAGCATATTGGGAGCTTTCCTAAACACATATTGCGTTATTCTCGAACAAGAAGCATAAGGCAATATTTGTCTCACGATTTAAAACTTACAATCATGTACGATCTATACCTAAAAAAATTCGAACCAGAAACTTACAAACTAAAACAAGACAAACTACCGTTTAAACCTAAAATTTGCTGTGATTTTTACGGTCGTTATTTTCGGGAAAATTTCAATTTCAATTTCAGTTTTGGCCATCGAAGGAAAGACACGTGCAAGAAATGTGACACATTGGAAAACAAGATTCAGGGTGCCGGATCAGAAGAAGGGAATAACAGTTTCGAAACCCAAAAGAACCTACACATTCTCAAGTGGGACTGGTTCTACAAATAACTGAAAAAAAAATCGAAAGAGCTAGAAGAAAATGACCATGTTGAAGTTTTGTCTTTTGACTTTCAGCAGAACATGCCCCTTCCCAAGGAACAATCTGGGAATGCGTTTTATTTGTGTCAGCTATGGGTCCAAAATTTTTGTACACACTCGGCGAAAACCAAAGTGGGACATTTCTTCATGTATGATGAACCTCTTTGTAAAAAAGGGGCCAATGACGTTTTAAGCTTTTTACAATATCATATTGAAAACATACTTGGTCTAGATGTAAAAATGATACACTTATTTAGTGATAACTGTAGCGCCAAAATAAAAACCATACCCTGGTTCAATTTTCATATTTGACACAATCGTGCATCGTTTTCCCCAATCAAGGCACAGTTTTTCACCCTGCGATAGGTTTTTCGGCATAATAGAGAAGAAAAAATATATAGATCAATTTTTTTTTGGTTCCACGACAAAACGTCCCTGTCAAAACGTTGCCGTTAAAAAGTCGCCTCGACAAAATGTCGCGGTCATAAACGCCGCTGCACAAAAACGTCACTTCCTAAAATGCCGCCATCAAAAATATCGCCGAAGAAAAAAGTCGCCGTAAGGGCCGAAACACATTGAAAAAAAATTCAAAATTTCAACGATAGTTATTGTATTTGTAAAAGTCTAAACTAGTTTAGATTAGATAAACAAAACTACTGTAACCTAATACATTTAGATTAGATAAACAAAACTACTGTAACCTAACAGAACTAGATTAGATAACAAACCTACTGCAACCTAACAGAATTAGATTAGCTAAACAAAACTACTGTAACCTAACAGAATTAGATTACCTAAACAAAACTACTATAACCTAACAGAATTAGATTAGATAAACAAAACTACTGTAACTTAATAGAATTAGATTAGATAAACAAAACTACTGTAACCTAACAGAATTAGATTAAATAAACAAGACTACTGTAACCTAGCAGAATTAGATTAGATAAACAAAACTACTGTAACTTAACAGAATTAAAACGGCGACATTTTTGCTACGCAACGTTTAAGTTCGGCGACTTCTTTAGTGACGACATTTTAGGAATGGACGTTTTTGTGCGGCGACGTTCTGTCGGGGCGACTTTTTGGCGGCGACATTTTAGTAACGACGTTTTGACGTGATACTATTTTTTTACCGTAAGAGTGTATAAAGGTTGTTAATCTATAACTATACTGATCATTTCAAAAGTTTTTTTAATCCGTCCCCAAAATCTGAAACAAAAGAAAAGTTTGCAATTTCATCCTATCGTGTATTCAAATACACCAAAAAAATAAGTAGTGTTGTCTGTGGCGCCTGGACTAGCGCCGATGCTTCTCCAATAAATTTTGTATTGTTGAAAAACAATGCAAGCTCAACATTAAACAACTTGGGACCGGCTTATTTAGATAAGTTGTCTTTGAAAGATCTGAAATATAAAAACGTAATGGTATTTTCCAATGAACATGCAGGCAAAAGTGACATGCACTTTTACTTGTCTCGTAAATCCGATATACGTTTAGAGAATAGGTTAGTGAGTCCGATAATAATTCTGATGTAGAGTAAGGATTTATTGACTACAAGGTTTTTTTTTTTAATTTTAATGTATTTTTGACATTAGAACATATACCTAAATTTAGTTGTACTCGTTCTAAAATTCGTAGCATTTGATTTATCATTTTATAATATTTTTAGTTTTTATTTTTTAGTAGTTTCGCTTATTTCTGAAGGGTTGTATTCTTAATTTGTTAATGTAGTAAGTATTTAGAATAAAGATGAAATTTTATACAAAAGTATTGTATTTGTTATTTATCCATTTCTTGCACCTTCTTAGCATAGCAGATATTAGAAATAAAACTTTTTTCCTTCCTCCTTTCTAATTTATTTCTGCGCGTAACTTTATCTAATATAGACAAAAATATTTAACTTTCCTATCTCTAACTTAAATAACATTAAAACCAACCTAAAAAAATAAAAAAGTTTTTTGTCTCTCCTGAAAAAACTAAGAAATGTTACTTATCCCCTTCTTGCATCAATCTTCAATGCCAATTATTGAATAACGTTTACAGTATATAAAAAATGCAACAGAATATTACTATGTAAGTTTAGGATACTAGAAAATGCAATTTAAGCAATTTCACATAACCAGTGAATATTCTTCTAAAATTCCATAACCCTTACGAATCTTAATACAATTTGAAGGAATTGCAAAGCTCATTTTGTTGGATTTACATTTTATACGTAAATAATCAAACTAAAAAAAAAAAAGAAAAATTGTTGTTACCAATGGTCTCTGTTAAGTTTATAAGCTGTTATAAACGTTATATTTACTAAATATTAATGTGCAAATTGGAGCACGCCTGCATGGATATGAAGTAGCGAAAGAACGCACTATTCCACACTCGATTGGTTAATCCTACATCATCTACATTCGCCGGTTTATACATTTATTAGTTTGTGTTTTAGGATCTTAAATTATAAGCCATTTTCTTTTTAAAGTCTATAATTAATCAATTTGGATTAAACAATGGATTTGCAATTTGAGTTGGTAGCTGAGCTTAAATTATTAGGATGCCCGAACGCTCATGGGCGGCCGCCATACATGGCGCTGTAGTCACAAATGGCATAATGGTGTGTTCGCACTCAAGATTTTGTCAAAACAGGTATTATTAGATTCATGTAGCAGGTACACCAAGACAAAAAAGCGCGATTTCACTTGCATAATTACAATGTAATCCCTTATTTTTTTCCCAGTTCATATTATTATAAGCGTCTTAAACCCGGGAAAAATGAGTACATTTTTTATCAAAAACCAGTTCACAAAATCAACCTCTGAAAACAATTTTCACTGGCATAAAAAAAGGTATATATACTGCAATTTCATACACCTAATACCAAAAACAATTATGTTAGGAGGTTTTTAAGGCATTTCTCTAAAGCAATGCGTATTACCAAATGACATACGATCAAATTCGTACAAGAGGACAACAAAAAGACCTCCTCAAAATATATTTCAAGTTTTCTAGCGCATACCTATTGCTATTTCTCGAAACTGAAACATACAGGTTTCTTATATTGCAGTCTTAAGAGCTCAACATCACCAGATACATAAGAGAGACTTCCTCTGATGGTAGGTTTATTGATTTTCTTGAAACTAACAGATGAGCAAATTCCTACGTGGCCAACTAAGAGACTACAAAGAGGCCCATACAAGATATATTCCAAATTGTCTAGTACTGCGGTCATACGGGCATCAAATCACCAAATACATAAGGTAAGTTTATTGATTTATCTCTAAAATGAAGCATGCGATCAAATGCATCTTGGCCAAACAAAAGACAATAATGCACTATAGTCATAAGGGCATTAGGTCCCCATAAACATAAGGTAGACAACCATAGAGAGCTATAAAGAACTATAGAGAGCTGTAGAGAACTATAGAGCACCTTAGAGAACTGTGGGGAACCATAAACTATAGAAAACTATAGAGGACTATAGTTTTGACAATCTTGACATAACAAACTGGCAATAACGATATATGTTATTATTATGAAAATGATTGTTATTTCCCACCCAAACTAATCTAACTCGGGCCTAACCACATATGAAAAATAAAGAACTAAAGGTGGAATGTAAAAACAAAAAAAGGTTTAATTAATATCAAAACAAAATATAGAAACCAGTATAGTCAAAAGTATAAACCATATATATATATATATATATATATATATATATATATATATATATATATATATATATATATATATATATATATCGGATGTTTTACTATACTTTGACATCTTCCTGCAGAGTTTATTCAAAGAGATATAAAAACTTTAAATACAAAAGTAGTTTCTCGTTTCTCCTGATCAGGATTTTATGTAAATTCAAAAAGTTTCACAGTTGAGCGTCAGACCTAATGTGAATTTCGCAAAAATAAGATGCTTTCTACAGTAAATAACGTTTTGTTTGATGGCAGTGGCGTGCGTTTGCTTTAAGAAAAAATTATGAGTATCTAAAATAATATTTAGTCATCTCTAATCAAGCTTAAGGTAAAACAAATATTGATCTGTGCGCTTGCACTGAAATAAGTACGTTACATGTATGACGCTCAATCATGTGCGATCGTTCTTGCGCGCACGGGCATGGTTCGCCGTCTTCCCTTATAACCCTTTTCATCTTACTTAAATCTTCAATTGCCAATCATAAAAAAAAATTATTTAAAATTTTAAATCGCGCCAGACACGAACCAAACCCGAAAAATTAAATCGGAAAAATTAAATCGGAAAAATTACATCACCCATCCAAAATGTGTTCTCAAAAGTGCCTCGTGTAAGGTGGTACGGGTAAGATAACGAAACTTCTACTATACTGTAAACTTAAACAGGTGTCGTATAAATAATTCACCCACTTATAATTAAACACTTCTAGCCCAGAGCTATGGAAAATATTGGATAACTAGAAGATTTTATGCCACACTACTCATCGGTAGATTAATAGGGCCAGGTTCAATAACGTTTGATTTGCTTATTAACAAAAATAGAATTGCTTAGATATTTTCGCTTTACAAAAAAAGGTATTGCTTCAAACCTGAAAATAAATAATGTAATCTCGGACGCCAATTTGTTTTAAGGAACAAATAAACCTTAAAAATAGAAAAGTTTCCGTTTTGGGTGTCACTGGAACTTCAACAGATAAGGAGATGGTGTCGACTCATCACTTTATTGCGCAATTTTAATGGAAGTTGAAGTAAACATCAGATTGATATGCTGGTAATTCCAAATATATAGAAATTTCTTTATAAACCTCCAAACTGAATTGATTTTGTATGGTTCAAAGTAAAATTTGGTAATTGAAATCCCACTTCATATTAGCAAAGTTAACGTTAGAATAAAATTAAACCCAAAGTAAAATAAGTGGTAAGAGTATAACTAAACTTGAGTTGTCCGAAATGTAAATGTTCCGTATGATAAATTTAAAAACTCACCATATAAATGCGGGACTCTAAATAAAAATTAAACAAAGCGAAGGTGGCTTCTACTTAAACACGTAGTTCAAGCAATGAATCAAGGACGCTCAAAATAACCCTGCGCAATGACCGAAAATGACTCGAAGCGCGGAAAGGATGTACAGTGAATAATAATAGAAATAATTTACTAAAAGAACTAAATAGAGATTTTACGCCAATAAGGTGTGCAACTAACGCTGTACGAAATGCACTTAAATTTCCAATATGAACGGTAATTTTAAACATACATAAAAAGGTTTGTTACAATACTGACCCTTAACCCAACGTACATAAAATTCAAACTCTTTGTTTAAACTCAACAATTTTTATGGAAAAGAAGATGACAGTCTGACGTCTCACAATTTAAACTCACACAAGATGTACTATCCAAACTTAAAATTTTATACTTAATATAATTTTCTATGATGCAATCTCAAATTCATTTAACAAAATTCACCAAATTTAAAATGACGAGAACATTTATTTACACAGAATAATTAACTCTCAAATTACCCTCAACACGAAAATTTATTCTCTAAAATTACGATAACAGATTGAAGAAAGAAATGAAATCACTAAAGCCTCGTCCTCATGGCGTGTGGCTTGCCGTGCCTGATCTACCGCTCGCCAAGAAACACGTCGTGAGAACACTCCGTACGTGGCTTTGCGAGATAGCTCGAGGCGTACGATCCACGGACGGCACCGAGCCGTTCCCGCCCGTTGTCGGTAAGGACGCGTGGTCGTGAAAACGCAATCCTTGACTCGACTTGTACTGTTCGCACGGCCGGCCAGTTGCCGAACCGAGCTCAGTTCGAGTGCATTTGTAGTCGTTCAGTTGTTGTTGATTGTGGTGTAATACCGTGGTGTTTTCGAGTGTAGGCATAGGCCCTTACTGATTTAAAAATGGAGTGGACTAATGAAGTAATAATGGAGTTTTTGGATTTATACGAACAGGAACCCACAATTTGGAATCCATTAAACGAAGACCATAAAAACAGAAACAAAGTGTACGATGCCTGGAAACGAATTCAAACGCGTTTCACCATTGAATGACTATCATCGCACACCATTTTTATTTTAACCTGACAACACCAGCTCAATGTACCACAATTGGCTCGACCTTGTTCACGACCCGCCCGTAGCTGGTCTTTACCACACGCCGCCCCGCGCCGTGGGAACAGTAGCCTCAGATAAAGAGACGACTCACCGTCCGTTGAAAGATCAAGATCGTCTCATGACTCTTCATGCCACGCGTTGTGAGAACGAGGCTTAACGGTTCCTGATATACGTCTGATATTAATTCAACAAGCTATATTTATTAATACTTAAAATAACCAGTAGTCTAATTTAAAAACTTCAATTTATTAAATCAATGAAACCGAAAAAAAAAACCTATCTGACCTTCCAAAAATTAGCACACTAAATGTTAATTTGCAATAAAAACTAGCTATCCTCAAATACGTAAAACCCAAAGCTTCCAGAATTATATACTCTTAAATTCGAAATTTAAAAAAAATAGAACAAGATCTATCTACCGTATGATCCTTAAAATTTACTCACAGGGTGACAGTACGTACACACGTCGCAAAACAGATGCGAAGAACGTAAAGATTATTACTAATATTAATTAATTAAAAGAAGTAGAAGAAACGTACTTCAATATTTTCATTTATTTAAATCCTCAAAAATTGATAGCGTGCATTATTTATTCAATTTTGCAAATCTATTGATATGTTCATGGTTTTATAAGCAAATATGCTATAATTACCATGTATACATTTTCAATTAGTTTCTTGTAATATTAATTATGCTTTTTATTAAAAATGGTGTTTTTATAATAACAGCATTCTTATGATCACGTTATTTCGATTTTTATCTCCGATAGTGTGAGGTCAAAAATATGTGGAAATTTAAATCTTTGAACACTTGCAATTTTGAAGGTTTGAATGTGTTCCTTATACAGTTTCTTTAAAAATAAAATGTCCTCAATTTTGTAATTATTGTAAATAAATAAGGTTTCTAGCACCCATATTCAGTATTGTCTAAGATATTATTTTAAAGTAAAACAAAAGATCATAAATAAGAGCGTATTACTTAAAATTAATCATCCCCGTGTTTTACGGCTGATTGCGAGTTAAATTTCGCGTTACGTATATTAATGTCAACTGTTCATTTCTAGTCATAACCACATTTCTAACATTGCTTATTTTACTTGTTATATTGTTTTTTTGTTAAAAAGTAATCATTGTGGATATTTAGTTTTGTTAACTATTGTGAACATAATTGTAGTTTTAATTTGAAAACTTTTAGTTGTAAACTTCTTACTTTTCGCTAATTTTTGTTTCATACTTGCACATCTTATTTATATATATATATATATATATATATATATATATATATATAATAAGGTGTGCAAAGTATGAAACAAAAAATTAAAAATTTTACAACTAAAAGTTTAAAAATCTAAGGAATTTTTGACCATTTAAAATGCCATAAAAAAAATACGGGCCAATAACATGGTTGCCAACAATTCCACCATACACATCAACACTCCATCGATTTTAACGATCAACAGTATTAAATAAATGTTTATTTTCGGTGTCGTAATAATGGGAATTGTGCCGATTCACTAATCCATTATTATAGAATGTTGACTCATCGGTAAATAATACATTTTCAAAAAAATGTTCATTGTCACTAACTTGATCAAGGATCCATAAGGAATAATCAATACGTTTTTGAAAGTCTGTGCCATATAACCTTTGTTGTATTTGTATATGAAAAGGGTGGGATTTATGTTTCTTGAAGATCCTGCACACACTAGGCTGACTAATTCCTGTTTCTTTTGCAATAACTCTTGTACTAGTATTTTGATTGTCAACAACGGAACCTAATACCAAAAACTCACTATCATCATCATTTGTAACAGGCTTCACTTTTAGTTGTTTTGGGTAAGCTACACTTCCAGTATCACGAAATGTTTGAAGTAACTTTTCAAAAACCTTTTTATCGCTCAGGGTATTTTTCTGAGTACACTATTGAAGCAAGTAAACAATTTTCATAGCATTCACCAATGGTTAAAATCATATCAATTCTTTCTTGTTGTGAATAAACCATTATTAAATTGAAAATATTTCAACAACTTTCAACAGACTCGGAAAAAATAACAATACACAATGACAAAAGTCACGCCCAATGTCAGAATTTTAACATTAACAAATGCGTTACCGGCAATTCCACAGCACACTACAAAACTTACAAGATTAGTCACATTAACATTATTTGTTATTGGTAAAGAAAAATACTACTACATTAGCAAAAAGACATTAAGTAGGCATTTTGGGAGGATATTTCAATCTACAAATGATACAGGAACAGACAAATTCCAAAAATTATTAAATAAGTTGAAAATTTGAAGGTTTAGGTATAGGAAACCCTTATAGAAGTTGAAAGGTAATTAAGTAAGCTAAACGATAAGCGTATAAAATACAGGGTGTTCCATTTAAAATAAGCCGAATATTTCAGTATGAATGTTCTACTAATTTAACTGAAAAAAATGAACACCCTGTAAAGAGGTGTTTACTATTCAGTCAATAAATAGAATAAGGGAACAGTATTTACTTAAACCTAAGAGTTAATTTTATTAGGAGATATTTAATTTTTCCTAAAACCCTACATTTTCAGAAAAATTGATATAACTTGAAACACTCTGTATGTAGGTATAGGGAACCCTTATGAAAGTGCTACTTATTTTTTATGTAAAATTCGAAAATGCAGTAATATACGGGGTGTGCCATTTAAGAAAACATAACTTTGATATGCCACTTTTTTTAAGGCATCCTGTATATTTCAAATTTTTTTAAAATGGTGCACATATTAGCTTACATAATATCACTGTATTAGAAATTAACGTTTATATGCCGCTTCGCCGTAGACCTCCGTGGCGTCGTCGTGATTCATATTATATTTATTTTTATTTTATTATTATTATATACAGTGGCCGGCGTGTAAGAAGACGAGGAGCCGGCGCATCGCGAAGAACTACGGCGGTTGCTGATTATAATAAAAATACTAAGCAGTGGCGTATCACATTTGTATGTTTAATTATATGTATATTGGAAGAATGCGTATGAAGATGAATAATTCCAATATTTCCATTGGTGACGCGTTTTTTTTAACATTTGTTTTTTCATGTTTGCATAATAGGCATCTATCCCTGAAAGTATGTAGGCATCTCTCCCATTTGTCTAATAGGTAATTTTGAATGTATTTTTAATATACACTAATAAAAATGAAATAATGAAAGAATTAGGTACCCATTAGAAAATTGTCTTAAAGACGATTAGAGGGGAAAAACATACTTATCTAAATAATAAATTTATAAAGCGAAGTAGCACAGAAAAACGTTACATTTAAGGTAAATGATGTCATGGAATTGGCCAACAGAGCATTTGAAACGACAACTACAGAAGTTTGGAAAAGCCGATGTAATAAAGTAATTAATATAGAAGACAAATATCTTGAAAGTGAACAAATTTTGGATATAGAAACTGAGAAGTTAGTTATAAATATGGGTGAAGATAGTGACAGTGATTATCAGTTTAGTGATTTGAGTGACAGTGAAAATGAAACATTTTAGACAATATTATTTTAGTAATAGGTATCAATTATGTGTAATGTAATAACATATTGATTTTATTAATTTAATTATAGTATTACTTCCAGTATAGCTTTTAATTATAATAAATTGCGTATTTACATAAAATATGGTTCTTTGAATTGCTTTTAATATACCATTAAAATATACATTATGCACCATGTGACGCCTCTGAGGTAAACGAACGCGGGAATTTGAACATCATAAAGTCGTCTTTCGCGCATAGGCGGGCTCGTCTTCTTACACGCCGGCCACTGTATATACAGTGCGGATGATAAGTCTTACCCCCCCCCCCCCCTTTAATCTCCGTTACTGAAGACAAAATTGAAAAACGCTCGGACACGTCAATTTTTATTTCAAACGAGGTGTTTTTTAACAAAAAAAAATTGTCACCCCTTTCACTCCCTCCCCTTGACAGCTACCCCCTCCATTTTTTTAAATAGCAAGGGGGGTCGTGCGTGGAAAAGATTTTAAAAGTAGAATTCAAAAATTATCATTTCTAATTTTTTTAAATAAAAATACAAATAAAAATAAACAAACAAATAATATTAAATTAAATCTTCAAAAATAAATGAACTGGACAAATTATTCTAATTAACAACTTAATTACTGCAGGAGGTGTTCAAAATGTTCTCCATTTACTTCCTGGCAGAAGTAGATTCTTTGTTTGGTTTCCTCCCTAACACTTTATTTTAAGCTCAGTTGTCTCCTGGTTAATAACAATCTATTCCTTTAAGATCCTCAACAATACCATATCAGGTACACTGGTTTTACTTTCATATGGGACAATCTATTAACAAAGTTTATTTAATTTTTATTCTTACTTATTGCCGAATAAATACTTTGTGGGTACGAAAGTATCATTGTTAGAAAACTTTTTTTAAACAAGCTAGTTGGCGTGTCTAGTTTTGGACAAGTATTGTCAAAAATAACAAACATTTAGCATTATTGAGTCTAAACAATATTGACAACAGCAAAGCGTAATTATTAACAATTGGTGAGTTTTGGTGGTACCCTGTAAATTTTTGTATTCCAAACAGACAAAATGGTACAACCTCGTGGTTTAGTGGAAAAATTTAAAGCCGTTCTCATATTTAGTGAAGCTGGCCGTAACTTTCATGAAGCGGTAAGAATATTTAATGAACGTTTTCCGGATCGTCCAATTGATCGACATTACTATAGACTACTCATCAACAAATTTTTGATATATATATATATATATATATATATATATATATATATATATATATATATATATATATATATATATATATATATATATATCATTCAGCTTTCTTTATTCTTACCATCCACTAGTGATTAGAAATGTCGCGAATTCATATCATACTAATTTCATTTACTGGTTACTTTATTGAATAACGAATAATTAAAAGGACGAAAATGCTTTAACCCCTGTCATGTTACAAAACTACAATTTGATAGTAAACCTAACTTAGGTTGCATACGAACTGAAGGTAGTATGAGAAACAAATATTGTAAAGTTGAGGTAATTGTGTCTAACGTATTTTTAGTTGTTTGCTTTTTCACGTTTGCATTAAGCGTTGTTTTAGGGTCTACGCACGGGGATCAGTTGAGTTCCATCACATGGCTACATTAACATCATTTGCCCATTGCAAATTATCAGTAACAGATACATCACGTAACTGCATAAAGAAAAAACGGTGTACATGAAATCACAACTGCTGAAAAGTGGTTTCCCTCCCTTCAAAGGTCTACTCCCATTGAGGTTTATGCCATTAGTGCCTTATTTGACAAATTACCTTTATGTGAACCAGTTAATATAAGTTCGATTATATTTCCTGAACAAATTGAATAACTGGACAGCAGAAAATTGAAATAATCAAATATTACAATCGCCCAATCTAAAAACCCAATGTGGTCAATAGTTAAGAGCCATCGCCTCACTATCAGTAACTTTGGCCGTATTATCAAAACTTGCAAACCACCAATACTTCAATTTTCAAATCTCTTGCTGATAAACATTCGTGCATCGTTGATACCGAAGTATTCAGTATAGGTATTTGTGAATTAAAATATACAAAGAGAAGATTAGTATAAATTAAATGCGAATATAAGTAAAGCTATAACCTGATACCTAACTGACAAACAGCAGTAAATTAAAGTTCAAAATATTCATATTAACAGAATTACGATAACTCCAAAATACGAACATAATATTCACTTCTAAAAGCCACCATCAACTATTAAGAACAAGCTAACAATTAGAATATGAAAATGTAAACTTTCACCAATATTACGCCTAATAAAATACTTATCCTTTTTGGTTTTTTTAATGGTGTATTTTTATACTATACAATCTAAACGTTTCGATAACACTTACAGTTATCTTCGTCAGTAGTAATATCTATTAAAATTGTTAATAGATATTACTACTGACGAAGATAACTTCAAGTGTTATCGAAACATTTAGATTGTATAATATAAAAATACACCATTAAAAAAATCTAACAATTAGAAGTTTACTAGTCAGAAACATTTACCGAAATTGAGTTATGCTATAAGCTGATGAGAACAAGGAGTAGCTCTTACCTTGACTATTAAAACGCAATAAAACACCTCATAGTTTATTTTGATTTATTTCTTTAATATGTTTTGGAGATTGTTTAATACCCAAATGTCTTTTTTCTTGTTTAAAGCAGAATTATGGGGTGTTATGAATATGGCCATCTCCATTCTTATTTTTTTAACTAGCCATATGCCCGTCGACATTGAGGCGATCTAGAATATTGATTTTACATGAAATGTAATGAACAACTTTCATACACTTGATGTGATTGTTAAGGCATGAATATCTGTAGTCAACACCGTCGGTAACCGTTTGCTTACTTTCAAACCCTAAAAATACATACACATTTGTTTCGAATGCAACGCCATATGCTCGAGGACATCAACGCGATCTGCTTTCACGTTGAACATAATAAATTACTTGGAAATGTATACGTATATGTATATCTTCTTGAACGGTGATTCGTCGCTATCATCATCACGGTTTTGAGACTCGTCCTTCTCCTCAATACTCGACGAGGCAAATTCAAATTTCCCACGACAGGAGGGCGCAGGCCCTAACACAGTTTCCTATGTTTGTCTTATAAGCTAGCAATAGGTCCCTTATTAGAATACAAGCTCAAATTTCTCGTAATAAGTAATGTAAACACTTAAATACAAATCCAAATTCAAATTTCCCGTCAAGGGGCCAGGGGCTAAGACCCGAAAGTAAGTAAGTTGCGAAGCCCTATTCCTGTCTTATAAGTTAGCATTAGGCCTCCTTATTATTGTGATAATACAAGTTCAGATTTCCCTCATAAATGGCATCACAAACAAATTCAAATTTTTGGTCGAGGAGCGAGGGCCTGAAAGTAAGTTGCTAAACCTTACATCTGTCTTACAAGTTAGCATTATACCCCTTATTGTAATCCAGATTCATATTTCCCGCCATAACTTGCAGAGACTTAAATACAAATACAAATTCAAATTTTCCACCATTGGGCCCTCGACAAGGGACAAAGCTCTACACCTGTCTTGCAATCTCGGTTATGTTCGGAGAGGGTTGGAGTGGGATCCCCGAAACACCCTTCGCTGAAAGCCTCGCGTCGCGAAATTTTACCTATATGAGATATGATATCGCAAAGATCTGCCAGTCATAACACAAAATGTTTCCGTAACTACACTCTAATATCTTCCCTAGGGGCATGTTTATAAATCTAAAAAGCCCTTTTCGACAGTTCATCCGAGACAGAACCTGTATGTAAAGTCGTCTTATGTAATAGTATGGCAGGTCTTTATCGGTAAAAATTCAAAGATTAAAAGAGGTCGGTATACTTAATTTGATTATAACCCTTTTTTTTGACAGAGGTAATTCAGCTAAGATAGAGCTTGTATGCTGTATAGAGGCAAAATTTAGCTTAAAGAAGAAGAAGAATACACAAACTATTTTTTCGGCGTATACACCACTATATTGAAGATGCTGTCTTGTGTGTATTAGAAAACATGCTACTGATCCGGAGTTGGATAAAGAAAGATGTATGCGGTACAGCTTCAGGGGCGAAGAATAATTGAAAACCTATGTAGTATTTCAAGGTAGCGTGGCGAACATAGCTAATTTTTAAGAATAGTCCCATATCTGTGTAAAACTAATGATAAAATAAAATATTAGACATAAGCCCTTGCGTGTATTTAAAGTACAATTACTAACGGGTGAACATTATTATGAAGCAGCATCAGAGTATTGGATGTTTTTACTAGTTAATAAGCTATAATCGCTCAAGATGTAGCGGATGAAGAAAATTATTATTATTTCACCTAATACTGGACCTTAATGTTTTTCTGCAGCTGCAAATTTTTTAAAAATATTTGTAAGTACGTTAATGAGTGAGTAATTGTCACTTTTCGAATTATAGTAATGGGAGTTGTATAACTGTTTAATAATAATTACATTCCGTACAAATAGTTTATCGATATGTAAATATTACAATCTCAAGGCTCAAACCGTTTAAAGTAACTTTTGTGCTAATTTGCATGTTTTAAGGTCAGATCTACAATAGCTGGTACGTATTCGTGGATTTTAAACTTGTAGTTATTGTTAATTCGCGTATAATAATAAACCATTAAAACCTTTTGCCTTTTATTTCCATTATATCAGTTTGATATTCTTAAAAACATGTTAATTTAATTTAACTCTATGTTTATAAGTAATTATTACTTTCTAGTCATTTTAATGAGGTTTTTATAACTGTTAATGAACACGTTTCTATGAAACAATTTTGTGTGTATGTAATTGAACATGCAAATAAATCAGACATAATTTCCCGAATGTATAGGTGGTGACTGTTTACAAAGAGAATCTGCCTCTATAAACAGCATCATTGCATTAGGGTAGAAATTATTTATTATTTCACGTCATATTTAATTTAGACTTTAATGTATTCAGTTTTGAACTGTAAGCTGGTTTCCGCAAACTTTAAGACATGATTTATTGATTTTGGTTGATTGATTGAGATTGATTAATTAATTAATTGATTTGTTTGTGTGAGAAAGAGCCGAAAGAAAGAGAGAGAGAGAAACGGATAAACGAGAGAGAAAGAGAGAGGCGTGCATGATCAACTTCTATTACAGAAAATGTTCATTAGTCTATACGATACTAGGTGGCGCTAAAAATCAATTTTTACTCAAAGAGGGCCGGGGCGCAGACCCTGATACAAGTCCTGTCTTACAAGGCTAGGGCCACCTTATTAGAATACAATTTTTTTATGACGGGGGACGAAGGCCTACAACTGTATGATTAGGTCAGAACTCACATACAATTGCACCAAGGGGGACACGATAGGGTCCAAGGCCCAAGAGCTAGTTGCTGCACTTATATATAAGGTGAGGGCCCCATACCATTTCTAACCAGGGGCCGCGACAGAGGGCGAAGGCCCGAGAACAAGTTTTGAAGATCTACACATGTCTTACAAGTTAGCATTAGGGCCCCTTATTAGAATACAAATTCAAATTTCCCGGCATAACCAATCAGAATGCAGAGATTTAGTCCTTCAATCAGAACACAGCGGCTGAGTGGTGGGGCTAAGGACCAATCAGAAACCAGAGAGGCGGGTGCACGCACGACCAATCGGTTAAAAGTGGGGCGTGGCCTAGTTTTAATTCCTCCAATCATAACACTGCATGTACGCGCAATTGCCTAACCTCCAAGGGGTATACAGCCAAAAAGACTCTTAATACAACCAAATTAGGGGCTCAACTCCGCCCAAGGGTTGAAAATGGCCCCCGAAAAGAAGCCGACCCCACCCTCAAAATATACGCCTCCCACGTGGGCGGTTTTATGACGTCAAAATCCAAGATGGCGGAAGGTGTCCCAGGGGGCGAGGCTTGTGACGTAAAAAAGTGGTGGGGATGGTGCCTGTATTCTATTTACGTGAATGAAAAAGCGTATTATGATGGTAATATGGTATGGTAAAATTTCTTTTATTATTATTAATCATGTTCTAAAGTATAAAAATAACGTTGAATAAGATTAACACTAGCTACATCTATTGGTATCAACAATTTCAAATTAATATTATAACCTGTTAAGTAATAAACTAAAAATAAGTGAATACCGAGTGAACGTAAATAAAAGCTTTAAAACACCATGATCAATATAGTAGTATATTTTATTTTTCAAGCAAGTACATACATGTATTAATCTTTGGTAAGTACTTCACGAATGAGTTAACTATATTTTAGATTTAAGAATAGGAATTAAATAGTAGAAATACAATAAAGAGGTAAACACATCATTTCTCGTATTGAATTCTGCAATGTTATAAATTTAATGATTTATTTAATCATATACACCGTTAAAGTACTTATCGTATTTGACCACATATGTTCTATTTAACTCTTATACAGATTTAAACGTTTCGATAACAATTACAGTTATCGTTCGCAATAAATGATAGCTTTAAAAATTTAGTTTTCAAAATAAATGTATGAAATACGAAAATACAAATATAAGTTTGATAAACGTATTTAAAAGTCAAATATGGAATCTAATTTTATTTTAGTAAAGAATAGCTAGATCTTTAATAAATAAAACATTATTATACTGCGGTCAACGTGACAAATTATAACACCCTCTAACAGACATAGGTTAACAAGAAAAACGTCATAATCAAAGAACAATTTTAACAAAATTGAATCGAGTTATGATGTAAGTGTAAAGCTGTGAAAACCTTAATTTGAAATTGATAAAAGCATTTATAAATAGAAACTTTATACACCAATTAATAATCTAGTCAAACCTAACTAAGAAATAGTTTTCGGTTATTTATAATTGTAATTATTAAAAGTTCTTCCGATTTCAAAACTGAAGATAGTGATAAAATTGTCAATTATATAATTTGTATATAATTTACAAAAGTTGCTCTAAAAGAAACTATTGAATATATTGGTCATATTTATTCTTCAAAAAGACATAACGATTCTTCTTCAGAGCTGTCTTACCTATTGTTAGTAGACTAATAAATTCTATGAATAGCTAGATGGTGTAGCAATGAGCAGTGTTCTTAGTCCTGTTGTGGGTAATTTTTACGGGGAAAACTTTGAATGAAAGTTTAAAAATAGACGTTATGAACAAAGTGTCTGAAAATAGCCGTGTGAACATGGTTGGAGTTATGAAACGTTATAAATATCTAGTAGGGGGGTTTAAACCGTAGACGGTATAAATAGGCTGCTAATATAACACCGTGCGTTGTTGAACAAACGCCGAGCCTAACGCCCTTTCCTGGCTTATCCTAACTTACGTATCCTGTAAATTTATTCCCGCCTGGCATTTACACAGATAATGCTATATAAATGTATGGTGAAGGGCGACCAACCTTGTAGACATATTATATTATGAATGGGTTTCAAGAATAAGAAATCATTTATTCCAATACTTATCCCAACATTTTCTGCCTTACACGTGCTTAGAAACGGCTCTGATTAACAGTAGCACGTGACCGTTTTGTGCTTATTGCGTATAAAATGTATGCTGGCGTTTGTTGCCTATCATCTCCGAGTTATTTCCGTTCATTGCTCAATATTCTTCTATTTTTCCCATTGTTGCCGATCACTCTCTTTGGTGCCGACTATAGATTGTATTGCCCAAAAGATGTGTACCGATTGACTCCAGTGAGAAGTCCCTTGTTATAAACATGAAAATGTATATGGGATGCCTTTAATGAGTTTAACTCGTAACTGTTAAATTCGGGATTACTAGTTGTACGGACATGTCTTTCACAACACTGGGCCGGTATTATCGGTATAACCACTGCTAGTCTTCTATTTGCGTTGAAGGTGTTCCGGGAGCCATTCTGAACACTGTTTCATCTATGCTATCTATCTTAGTTACATCAAATGTTGTTTTCACTCACTTTCGAAAGGTCTCAGTAATATATTGTGTAACGCAACTGGTCAAGTTATATCTATTAAAATTGTTAAAAGAGTTAGTAGAATTTCTTTTCGTTTAACTATAGTTACTGTTGGATAGTTCACAACAAAAAATAATTGTTATTATAATATGTCATTATTAAATCAGAATTTTACTATTTTAACTAATAAATTTAAAAAAGTTTTAGAGTTAAGAATATGAATATTCCGTCCATATCATTTTTTAACATTTAGTCTTTGAAAATAAAATTTTAAATAATATCTGGTTGGTTTTGCAAACAATACATTAACATCCTAAGGTACATGCAGAATTGTTCTGTATTCTGATTTTTAGCAGTCTAAATCTTGATTAGCATGATTTTTACTAATTTTCAAACTAGTTTTTCATATTCATCTTTCATCTCGTATACAAATAAGTTTAATTATAAAAATATATAAATGTTTATGCTTTAAGTACTTTTAAAGTTTTGAAGCAAAGAATGGCAGCCATCTTTTCATTTACAAATTTTGGATAAAATAAATTATTTGTCCAACATGTCTTCTTTATTCTATTAATTTCGAGAATAATACATTTATTTTGTACAAATTACATATGCAGTGTGTTCCACATAAAGATACTCAGCAGGAGGATCTCCGAAAAAGGAATAAGAGATACAAGTCAGATAAATTAGAAGAAAATGATACACAATTTATACACTGTTTTATATTCCTGATATATTTTTCCAAATAATTTAGAGGTATTGAAAAATAAATAATAAATACCTAAGCCCTTTATAAAACGGCAATACATATGTTAGCAAAAGCCAACAATACAAACAAAATATAAATGTAGCCGTTTTTCCAGGATTTTTTAAAAATCCAGAATAATGTTGATTTGCCTATGAAACGTCGCGGAGAGGAATTATAGAACGCTAAAACGTGACTGAACGCGGTGTACGTATTAGAAATTTCGTTCAACCTCCACAAGGTTTATCTGCAAATCTTGCACCCCGAAAACTTTTCTTAGACAGAATGTATGTACCTATTTTTGATATAAAAGGGCTTGATTGTTCAAACATTTTAAACAAGTCCTCTGAATACAATCCGAATGAAGACTTACGTATGTGTTACAATTATCTAAAAGTGCATGCAGAAAACAATTTTTTGAGTGTCAGACAGTCGAAAAGCTATGCACCTGTATATATATATATATATATATATATATATATATATATATATATATATATATATATATATATTATATCTTTCAAAAAAACGGTCATGGAACAAAGAATCGTGGAGCATAATAATATAGTAATGACAATAAAATTAAATCAATTATTTTGCAGTTGGCTGTTAGAACGTAACTATATACCATAAATTTTGCATTTTTATTAATGGCACTTAAAAGGACATTTGCAAATGTTTTGCATTAGTTGTGTAGGTGTGTATCTACTTAATGGACATTTCGAGCTATCTATGTAATAAATAAGTAGGTACACCAATAGGTATTAAATATTTTTATGCAAATATTAATTAGTTATCGTAACTCTAAATGTCAATTACAAAAAAAAGGCGATATAAAAGAATCAAATGTTTACAGCATTCCATGCAAGAGATTTCGTGTTTTTCTGTGTCGTCTAGAACAACACCAGTTGTTAGGTGCCAAAAGTCAGAATTCCTTACTGATGTTCTATGGTCCCACAAACAGCATTTAAAAAAGAAATAAAAATGGTGCATCTTCGCTTTGAAAATAAATGGCTTGTTTGACGTACGATGGACAAGGCTGACCAGTTTTTCCTTCGATTTATGATTTCAAATTGCTTACAAGAAGATAGTTTCCCCTGGATAAAATATAAATTAAGTGTTACGGATTGGTATTGTTTTGAAGCTCGCGGTACAGTTCTGAATTTGTTTTAATTTTTTTGTAGTGTTTTAATTATCATAATAGTTACCACACGCTACTAACCGACTGTCTCTCGTCTTTCGGCTTCTTGGATAATTTATAATTAAACGCTTCAAGTAGTATCATAATTTTTCCAACAACTAGCTTTTTATTGGAGAGCATGGATTAAGTTTTTTGACGGTAGTGTTAAATGTTTAAAATTTATGAGTGCGGTTTTTTTCTTATTTAGCTTTAATGGGAAATATCAGTTACTAAACATAAAAATAAAGCTATATTTTATGCATATTCATTTGGCAATTTGCTGTCTCCTCGCATTAAATCTGATATAAATAATATGAGCCGGGAATAAAAAAGAATAGACAGAAACCAGTAACAACAGCGTAAAGGTGATATATACTGAAAGATGTCAGATAAAATAAAGGTGAGCATTGAAGAGGAAGGTGAATAAATTGTCAATTAACATAATAGGAAAAAAACCCGTTCGCTAATTGCACCCGAGGACGCTTAATTGCTTAAAAATATACAAAATTAAGATAAAAACCGCGATTAAAAGACGCGCTAAGAACTTTTAAAACTTACATGCTATTTGTTGTGTTCCAGTGGACAGTGAATGTCTTGGAGCATGTTGACTGGGTGCATAGAAGTACTGTTTCTAAACAAATCAGCGTAACCACGCTTAAACAAGAAGATACTTTTAACTCCTTTATAGTTAATCCGCACTTTTTTAACATTGCCATTTCAATTAACTAAAAACTGCACTTCACTTATTTGTAAAAACTCCCGCTCCATTGAAGTCGAAAGTGTGCAGAAAGAAAGTCAGTGAAGGCTGTCTCTTAAGTTTAGTTTGCATTTGACAATTTCCCGTTTACACATACGTGATCTCCAGGTTGCGTCACAGACACACTCCTTTCTCAATCGTCGTTTATAAACTAACATAGTCTTCGAGTCTACGTCGACGATGTGGTGCGCGTACAGAGAGCGCAGTGCAATGCTCGGTATTTCGTCGGAAACCGATAGCAAGCAGGTGATGCGAGAGCAAGCCTCTAGGTACAATATTACGCTACATTACTATCATCAAACCGGCTTTTGAAAATATACAATATACGGCCGATCAGATACCGACAAAAACTTCTCTGTACTTATTCTTCCCAGTGCCCGTTCAGAAACGCTGATTTACGGTATAGAAATGTCAATATACACATTAAATAAAGGTAAATAAATACCTCTAAATGTGTAAAAAATCAAGTTCTCTAACAACTTAAACAAATGTTTTCAGTTTACTGACACCACTCAGAAACCGCAAACGTATTTACTTTCCCTATATATTTCAATTACATGCATCATTCTGAAGACGGTAAATCGCATTCGTTGAAATTTAAAACAAAGTAGATGAGTTGTTTTATTGAATTACAGCTGTCTTTTGAAAATGATTGAACAAAATTTATTAATGCAAACAGTTAAGAGATCGTTAATCTTAACCTCTTGGCCACTTAGTTGGTGGTTAAATGACAAACATGAAACACTAGCAGCAAAAAATTTATTAAATAATAAAATTATACAAAAAATCATTCCAGAATAATCAAAGGTTATTGTTAGCATTATAGGTGAACTTGGAAACGGTAAGGGATACGTGGTTGGTTAAATTAAGGCAAAGTTGTGCATTTACGTGCTTAGCCAAACGCCGTTTAAAAAGTTTGAAAATTGTCAGCCAAAAAACAGATTTAACAAAATTTAATCAAGTTATGATGTAAGTGTAAGGTTGTGGAAAACTTCAATTTGAAAATGAACATAGAAAATAGCTTTGTAAATAATTGCTTGTGTAATTAACAATGAAAAGCGTAATGCTGAACATTTTATGTAATTTTTTATTTTTTATTTTAATTTCAACTACACAAACATATAATGGCTGACGTTTTTCATTGTTAGCCTTCGACCGTTAGAGGGTGTTCTGATTTATCATCTTTAAGTTTAACAATATTTCATTTTTAATGATTTTTTACAAATTTATTAGTTGGTTTATACGTTTAAACTGTTATATTAATAACAGGCCGATGTTTATTTTAGTTTTCAACTTTGACAAATTGTTTACATCTTTAACAATTTTAATACAATTACTACTACGAAGATAACTGTAAGGTTATCGAAACGTTTAGATTGTATGTTTAAAATACCATTAAAACCCAAAAAAGATAAGTATTTTATTATATATGAAATACATTTGCATTAATTTGTTTTCAAAATCTCTACTCATTGTATAGCATTGCATTAAAGAGATCAATATGTTTAAATATAAAAATCCAGGATCGTATTTAAAATCAAACTTGATGATTTATTAAAACGTCGTATACAAATTTAAAATCATTTGTAAAAAGAAAGTGGCTGTGATGTAAATTAATTTCAAAATATCTTATCAAATAATATAAATGATCCAAATTAACAAAATTCGATCTGTCGGTTTATTATTTCAATCTATCTGTCACCAAATCTTTAAAAGTCAAATGATCTTCAATTGGATATGTCAAATGTCTAACATTAATCATGAAAATACTTCAAATTGACGTTAAAAGTTAATGATTATTTCAATTTAGAATTAAACCAAAAAAAGAATTCTAAATCCCTCGATAACCAAAAATGTTTTACTTTGATCAATTAACAAAAAATTTAAATTTTTTCCCCACTTTTCACAAACGAAGATGATTTATGATACATCATTGAAAAGGTTAAAACTAATAAAACTGTATAAATACAATGCTTAAAGAAAAAAATTCAAGATGACCCTTTGCCGAAACGTCCATTAAACAATAAAAAAAATGGGTGTACTTTCATATATAAAAAAAAAAAATAATTCCAAATTTTCAATTTCATATCTCCAAAAAATTTTAAAAAACTATTTGAAAACACCCAACAATTTAACCTTAACTCACCCAACACCAATCACCTTGTAACAACCTAAAACAAATACAAAAAAAAGGTTACCATCCCACACACACACACACCCACACGCACGCACGCACCACCACACGCCACCCACACTCCACCACCCCACCACCCCACCACCACCCACCCACCCCCACCACCCCACGCACGCACCACACACCACGCACCCACCACCACCACACCACACCCCCACCCACCACCACCCACCCCACCACCACACCACCCACCACCCCACCACCCCACCCCCCACCACCCACACACACCCACACACCACACCCACACCACACACCCACCACACCACACCCACCACACACCCCACACTCCCCTCACCCCCTCACACCCCTCCCCTCACCTCACACCCCACACTCCCCTCCACACACACCCCACACTCCCACACTCCCTCCACCTCCCCCCCTCCCACACACCACTCCCTCCCCCTCCTCACCCCTCACCCCTCCCACACTCCCCCTCCCCCTCCCCCCACACACTCCCCACTCACCTCCCCTCCCCCCACACACTCCCACCCACACCCACACCCCACCTCCACACACCACACACTCCACACCTCCACCCCACCTCCACACCACACACACCACACTCCCCCCACCCACACTCCACCCCCCCCACCCCACCCCACCCCACTCCACCTCACACCTCCCCTCCCCACCTCCCCCCTCCCACCTCCCCCTCCACACCACCCACACCCCCCACCCACACCCCCACCTCCCCCTCCCCACACTCCACCCCCACACCCCCCCACACCACACACCCACACCCACCCACACACCCACACACACACACCACCCACACTCCCCTCACACCCTCCCCCCTCACACACCCACACCACCCACCCCACACCCCCCCCCCCCCCCCACCCCCTCACCCCCACACCCACACTCACACCTCCACACCCCCCCCCCACACTCACACACTCCCCTCCCACACCCTCACACCTCCACCACCACCACCACCCCCTCACACCCCCCCCCCCCCACCCCACCACACACCCCACACCCCCCCCACACCCCCACCCCCCACACACACACACACCCACACTCCACACCCACCTCCCCCTCCACACCACACCTCCACACACCCCCCCCCCCCCCTCCCCTCCACCTCCACCACCTCCCCACCCCCACTCACACACTCCACCACACCACACACCACCCCCCACACACTCACACCTCCACCTCCCACCTCCCACCCCACCCACACACACACACACCCCCTCCACCCTCACACACCCACACCCCCCCCCCCCACCACACACCACCCCACACCCCCACCTCCCTCCCCTCCCCCCACCCACCCACACCACACACTCCCCCCCCCCCACCCCCCCCCCCCCCCCACACCACACCCACACCCCACACCACCCCCCACACTCACACCCTCCACCCCCACCCACTCCCCTCCACTCCCCCACACCTCCACACTCCCTCCCCACCCCACACTCCCTCCCACTCCCACCCCCCCCACACTCCACACTCCCCCTCACACTCCACACCTCCACCTCCCTCCACCTCACACCTCACACCCCTCCCACCCACTCACACCCCCTCCCCTCCCACCCTCCCACACCACTCACACCTCCCTCCACTCCACCACACAACACACATACACACAACACACAACACACATACCACATACACACAACACACACACACATCACACACACACACCAAACCACACAACAACACACATACACAACACACACACACACACCACACACCACACATACACACAACACACACACATACACACACACACAACACACACATACACACACACATACACACACATACACACACAACACAACACATCACACACACACATACACACAACACACATCACACACACACACACACAACACATACACACACACACATACACACATACACACATCACACACACACCACATACACACAACACACAACACACATCCACACACATACACACATACACACACATACACACCACACACATACACACAACACACACACATACACCATCACACATCACACATACACACATACACAACACATACACAACACACATACACACAACCACACATACACACATACACACATACACACATACACACACACACACACACACATACACACATACACACACTACACACAACACCACACACACACAACACACAACACACACACACACATACACACATACACACAACACACACACACACATACACACACACAACACACAACACACATACACACAACACACAACACACAACACACACACACAACACACATACACACATACACAAACACAACAACAACACACAACACAACACACAACACACAACACACATACACATACACACAACACACACACATACAACACAACACAAATACACAAACACACAACACAACACAACACACATACACACACACACACAAACACATCACACATACACACAACATCACATACACACATACACACAACACAACACACAACACACAACACACAACACACACACACACACAACACACAACACACAACACACAACACAACACACACACACATACACCATACACACACACACACACACACAAACACCCAAACCCAACACACAACACAACACACACACAATACAACACAACACACACAACACACAACACACACAAACACACAACACACACACACAACACACAACACACAACACACACAACACACACACACACACACACACAACACACATACACAACAACACAACCACATACACACACAAATACACAACACAACCACCAACAATACACACACCACAACACACATACACAACAATCACAAACCAACACATACACATAACACTACACACAACACACAACACACAACACACATACACAACACACAAACACACAACACACACACACAACACATACACATACACAAACACACATCACACACACACACATACACACATCACACACACACACCACACATACACAACACAACACACATACACAATACAACAACAAACAACACAACACATACACACACACAATACACATACAACAACAACACAAAACACAACACAACAAACACACAACAATACACATACACATACACACATCACACATACACACATACACACAACACACAACACACAACACACATACACACAATACACATCACACACAACACACACACACATACACACATACACACACACATCACACACATCACACACACACACACATCACACATACACAACACAACACACACATACACAACAACACATACACATACACACATACACACACAACACACATACACACATACACACATACACAACACACATACAACACACACACACACATACACACACACAACAACCACAACATACACACACACATCACAACACACACACATACCACATACACACCAACACACATACACAACACACAACACACACAACACACACACACACACACACACACACACACACACACACACACACACACACACACACACACAACACAATACACATCACACACACACACACACACACACACACACACACACACACTAACACACACACACACACACACACACAACACACATAAACATGCAATATAAATATTAACACATTTAAATACATAATATATTACATATAAATACACATAAGCACAAATACAATTTACATACAGACCACATGCAACTACACTCTTCAAATACATTTATAGATTTTCTACATTTACTGGCAAAACGACACACTATTTAGATACATTTATAAATCAAAAGACAGTGTTCTATAGTTGCGTATACATATATTTGACAACACATTTGATGGTATTTGTATAACAACAAAGAATAAAATACACAATCACTTGACACAATCCTGCAATTATAACTGCAGTGGTCACGCACACGCAAACGCACGCGTACACTCACAGACACTCACATAGGCACAGGTACACTCACAGACGTATGCGAACGCTCATGAATACACACGCACAGACAGGCAGACAGACACATTAACGTGTCTGCCTTAGCAACATTCCTGGAGTCCCAACAAAATAGTAGGAATCTATTGCCAGTAGGAGATTTTAAGTGTACTGAAGACCCAGCAATTGATCGAAGCGGTTCACGTGAGAAATCCAAAATTTTCAAACAGTTTAGCCAGCGCTTTAAAAAATGGAAACCTCACAGATTGGTGGCGCCGTTATAACGAAGAAAAATCAGGATTCACCTACTATACACGCTCTAATCCTACTTCTTCATCTCGTATGGATATAATTTTTGATTGTGAATCCCTAATTTTATCTATAAAAACAATGCTTTTTCATGGTTCCTTCTCAGACCGTTAGTTACCATTAGAACAACTAGGGTCATCAGTCATTCGCCGTACTGGAAATTTGATAACCGTTTATTGGAAGACAAAAGATTCATCAAAATAATGAACACATTTTTATCATCAAACTATCAACACGACAATTTTGATAACCGTGACGAAACCTTAGTATAATGGGAATGCCTCAAATAAAACATTAAATATGTCGTAATGTTGTACCAAAGGCAGAACGGACAGAATAGTTTATTGTTATCTGCTACTTACAAAAACAATTAAAAACCTTTATTTGTAGTGAATCTAACATTGGAAGGAACAATCCACGTATCCTACTAAGCACCATTAAGGATGCGTACAAACTTAGACACTCTGACCGCAGAACAGATAAAAAAATTAACAGCTCTTTCAAGCCTTTGTCCATCCTAAAACATAACAATGGAACAATTCCCATTCTTTGTGAATTCAATCACTTTAACACAAAAATTAATTGAATTTTTCTTCCAGTCCATTATATGAATTCTCGTAACTCTACCGACGCTGAGAAGAAACTTAGAGGAAATTACAGTTGAGGAGTTGACAGCATGCTCCAGTTATTAAATTAAAATAGTGCTAATGATGCTAACGGTGTAATTTTATGTTGCCTTCTGTAATATAAAATATAAGTTTTCCAGACTGCCAAGCCAATTAAAAAACTCGCCCAATTCCATGCGACAAGCCGTTATCATTTTAATTCCACAAAAAGGTGATTTGCTACAGTAAAAAGCTGGCGTCCAATCTCACAACTGTGTACCGATTACAAGATTTTAAAAATTGGTTAAAATCAAATAATCAACAAAATAATACATCCAAATCAGTACTTTATAATCGATCTGTATGACTCCATCCATGTACACCGAGAATTAATAAGACAAGCTAATTTTGAAAATGTTCAGATTGAAATCATTAGCTTAGACCAAAAAGCAGCCGTTGACAAAATTTCACACAGTTATCGATTCCACGTGCTAAGAAAGATGAACTCGGTAATTCACGTGAGGGTGGGATCACTCCTTACCAGCGCTATACATTTTGAAACTGGAATCAGACGAGGATGTCCTCTATTTTCCATCGCTATTGAGCAGTTTTTAGCTCTATCCAGAAAACTCCTGAAAGGTTTTCCAATCTCCCAACTTCATAAAAGTGACAACATAACAGTGAGCGCGTATACCGATGACGTATCGGTGTTTATATCGGATAAAACTGACTTTAACACTCTCAAAGGTACTACCAAATATATGTGGATTGCTCTGGTGCGGAGCTTAACTGTGAAAAGTGTACTGGATTTTGGGGAGGACCTTGAAAAGGAAAAACCGAAACACCCCTCAAGATACAATGGGTAAACAGAATTAAAGTGCTGGGAACAGGATTCGATGCAAGCGTTTACAACGCTAAATAGATCTCTGGATGCCTCACTGGCTTTTTTAGTATGCTTATTTATATATATATATATATATATATATATATATATATATATATATGTATATATATATATATATATATATATATATATATATATATATATATATATATACTATTAGATGTCTCCTCTTCAGCCCTTATTATTGGTGTAAAGACAAAGATTTGGTTTTATTTGAATATTTGTGATAATTGGTTTAAGTGTGCGTGTTGTTTAGGGGGTGTAGCGTGCTTAGTGTGGTTAATCCAATTCGTTTACCGGTATCACGCTAGGTCGTTATCGAATACACGAGGGAATTGGAGGGCAAATGGAACATTATCTAGGGATTCTTCTATCTCCTCGCGCAGGTCGTCAAGGAGTTCAGTTAAGATCGCGGGGGGTTGAATTTTAGTTTGATTTTTTTCCGTGGGAATTGAGGAAAACGGTACTTATAAGGAGTAGTTAGGAGCTCTCGGGTTGGGATTGTGTCGCCAAAGATTCTTTTGCGTGCTATGTTTCTCTGTAATGTTTGTATTATGTGTGTGATAGGTGGTATGTTTGCGTGTTGTATTGTGATGTCGCTAGGGTACCTGAAGGGTTCCGCTCTTCCGATTAACCCCCCAGAAGGCGGTGTCATCCGCAAACTGCGCAACGGCTACTCGGAGTTGTGTGACTTCGGAGATGTCGGATGTGAAGATATGGTAAAGGTTCGGGGCTAAGGCAAAACCTTGCGGTATGCCTGCTGCAGGTTGAAAAGGATCGGAGAAGCTATTTTCTACTTTGACCCGAACTGACCGGTTGGTCAGGTACGAGAGCAGGAGTTTGGAAAAGCGGTCGGGTATGTTAGGGTTGTGGATCTTGTATAGGAGACCGACATGCCAGACCCTGTAAAATGCTAGATTAATGTCCAGAAACCCAGCCAGGTTGCATTGCTTGTGATTGAATACCCTGGTGGTCTGTAAGCAGCTTCAACAAGGGATCGTGACACGTTCGGTTGGGACGGAAGCCGAATTGGCTGTTGGGAAGGAGATCGTTGAATCCTAGTCGGTCCTTGAGTCGCCTGGCCAGAATCTACTCGAAGTAGTTTCCGAGGCAACTTAGGAGGGAAATGGGTCTGTAGGAGGAGAGTGTGGTCAGGTCGGAGTGGGGTTTGGGTATCATAACTGTGGAGGCCGATTTCCAGTCTGTCGGGAAGTGGGATAGGATTAGGCATTTATTATAATTGTCGGAGAGTAATCGGAGGGCTGGGTCAGGTAGGTGCCGGAAATTTGAAATAATTTTTTCATACAAAATCAAACCTTTCTGATAAATTGTAGCGAAGTTTGAACAAGCACCGTTTTTTCACTAAATTGTCTATAATGTATAAGAAAAACGTTCTGCATATTGTGAAAAATATTTTCTTATACACTCGATGTTTTCAATACTAATATAATTTTAAAAATTGATCAAGGAAATTAAGTGAATGAGATTATAGCATCTAATTTTTTTTAAGTAAATTGATTTTCGTTAAATAAACGGTTTTTTGAAAAATTTTGTTTTACTACTACTTTCAAATTGCACGATAATTCTTTACTGCTTTGTGCAAACTTTGATTAATTTCTAATTATGTGATTACAACAAAAAAAAAATGTCCATAGACTCAAATACTACAAGAAGTCAGTGCGCAAGAACTTTATGATTTGCGCTAATTTGAACAATCTGTAACTGTTTCCTTTTTAATTAACAACACCATCGTAACTCAATTATTCTTATTTAATTAGGTGGCGGACCTACTGCTCTCTTTCTCCTTCACGCCACACTGAAGACTTCTCCTCGCTATGTGAATACTTCTTACACGTAGTGTAAAAAGTCGGCCCCCTCTGGTCCCATATTTATACTTACGAGTTTGCAAAGTACTTTCAGCAATTAACAGACTATAAAATCTTTAAGAGCATAATATTAAACTTATTCACCTTGATCCAAACTCTTATAAACACTATGTAATAGCCTTATCTTGACTTCCGTGGATATAATGCCAATCTTGCTAAAATTATTTGATTGAATTATATTGACTCGTAATATATTAAGGCTTAGAATTATCTAGAATTAGCTCGACACTGAAGATACTTGCAATAACTCAATATAATGAATAATTGGCTGTCTAGTGGTATTTTATGCTGTATTCTGTTACTTATACCAGATAAGGAGAAATGAGGTTAGGTGTTCCATCATAGTGGGACAGCTAAACATTAAATGTACTTGAGTTAGAATTAACGAGCATTGATAGTTCATTCCGTTAATTATGAACTGGGAGAAATTCATCAAGAAAACCCATTTGTTTATTAATTAATAAGTAATTTAGAAGTACATTTATAAACCAAAGTAAACAAAGACAAGAAAAGGTTCAATATGCAAATACAACAAGGTACCATTAAATCAGTTTAAGATGCATACAATATATTAAAATCAAGCAATAAAGCAATGGTAAAATGAAAGCAGTTTAAGTACACATAAGCACCATAAAAACAATTTCAATGCAATTTAAACTACATTAAAGCAAGATCAAAAAAAACAGAAAAAGAATTTACACATACACAATTATATCGTGAATAAAAGCAGATTTTCACCAAATACATAACTAAATTCGTACAATTACAATAGATTAGATCTAAAAGAAATCAGTTCGCAAACCAAGCAGCTTTAGATACGTAGGCTGAATCAAATACACCCGAAAATGATTGAAACAAAACTATTTCGTTAAATTAAGGTGAAAATAAGACAATTAAGGTTACAACGGGACAGGGGTGACTAAGAACTACCCAGCAAGCGGTGACGCACCGTTTGAGTGGCCGCGCTAGGGTCACCGCATATCTTTCTCATAGCTCACATTCATCTACACATCGATCCATTTTTAAAACAAAAGAAAGGGTTAATGTAACGGCAATAATCAAATCAAATCGAATCGAATGGAATCGAATGGAATCGAATGGAATCGAATGGAATCGAATGGAATCGAATGGAATCGAATGGAATCGGATCGAATCGAATCGAATCGAAACAAATCAAACCAAATCAAGTCAAATAAAAAAAAAGTATTGACTTTACGCAAATTATAGTAAGAATTTAACTGTCCAATTTCTCTGTTGATTTTAGAAATACTATAAGATACTTTGTGCCTAGTACCGTTATCGTAAGTAGTTCTGTACCACCATTGTTTGATTTTGTTTATACAAATACATACCTGGTCATTGTATTGTATAAAATAGTACGCATTAATAGAAAATAATTGCGAACCTTATAAACTAAATCCGATGGGTAAAGTCTTGGTTTCTGTAAAATTTTCTTTATAATTAATTTTTGTACAATTATTAATTTGTTTAAATGAATCTTTGCGGCTGCCCCACCCCCATATTAGGATACAATGAGAAAATATTCATTGGAGAAATCCATAATAAATAGGTTTAAGCGAATTTATTGTAAGAAACGTTTTAATGTATATATATATATATATATATATATATATATATATATATACATATATTAAAATTAAATTAAAATTAAAACGAGATCTCTGGGACTGCTAACTTTTACACGTTATATACATTATTTTGCATTAAAAAGCGGAATATCTCTTAAGCATTAGGAGAGTTATTAAAAATTTCATTTATTTTTAGCTGACGTTTTGGTTTAAATTTAACATCATTGAGACTACCTCTTAAAACACTTATAGATTTAAATATTTGCTCACTACTACCGTTTTCTTCAAAAAACCGCGTCTGTAATACCAATGCGTCGCTTGCTTTAGCGAGTGTAAGAGGCATGGGTTTATCACACTCATTACTGTCTACATCACCTTCATCACTTTCAGCTTCCCGTTCTGTAATTTCTTGTATAATTTCTTCGTCAGTGTTTAAACCCGAAGTAATCACATCGTCATCAATATCTACGTAGTCATCTAAGGACGCGCAATTTTGAAAATTATTGATGTCTCTACTTTCTAACTAAGGAAGATAGTCTTCTTTTTCGAAACTTTCATTTACAGCAGAAACAAAACCAGCTTTTTTGTAACAGTTCTGAGTTGTTGTGGGGGTCACATTAATCCACGCATCACTCATTAGGCGAATTGCATCTAACACGCTTATTTTAAGATCCTGTTTATTTTCCATTCGATCGATTAACTGTAACACTAATAAGCGACGGTAGAAATTTTTAAAACTCCTGATAATCCCTTGGTCCATGGGTTGAAGGATAGACGTTGTGTTTGGTGGTAAAAAAATAAGGGTGATGGTTAAATTTTGCAATTCAGGATGCGCTGGGCAATTATCAACCAATAATAAAATCTTTCGATTGTTACGTCGTAATTTATCATCCTATTTTCTAATTTCCTCTTGTTAGAGGTGTAGTCAACTGGTAGGCACTTAACGTTTTTAAAACAGCGAGGATTTCGTAATTTTCCGATTACCAACAATTTTTTTTGTCACTTCTCGTCATATTGGCGCAAATTAAAACAGTGAGACGATTTTTCAACATTTTTCATTTTTAAATTTTAAAGTGGTATCTGGCGTTAAATTGAAAAATAATCCGGCTTCGTCGGCGTTGTAGATGTTTTCGTCTTTAAATTTTCATCGTAATTCCGGCCAAACACTTTTTAACCACTCACCTGTAACGTTAGTGTCCACTGATTTCGCTTCACCATTTATTTTTCCATACACAATGTTATTGCGGTTTTTAAAGCGATCAATCCACCCATTATTACACTTAAAGTCTGTATAATTTAATTGTTCCGCGAACTTCTCAGCCTGCGCTTTTAAAATGGGCCCATTAATGGGTAAACCGGCACTTCTTTGGTTTTTAAACCACACAATTAGCGCTTTATCAATATCATCTCTAGTACACTTTTTTAATTTTTTCACGTCAGTTAAATTGTTTCCGAATGCTGCAAGTGTAGTTTTTCTGTTTTTCCACAACGTTGACACGGTAGATGATGGTAAACCATATTTTTTGCACGTCGCGGAATTTTTTGCACCATTTTCTAGTTCCCGAATTATCTCAACTTTCTCGCGAATTGAAAGTGTTTTGCGTTTTATTGAAGCCATTTTTCAACCTCACGTCTTGCTGCAAAAGTAACAACTGACCAGAAACTACATACCTTGCATTCATTTGTAAAACAGGTACAATGTGTACAATTGGTAAGCCGTAAGGCATAAGCCAATTCGAAGCAGTAGGTAATCTGTTTTAATCTATTTTAAGTCTTTTAAAATGTGTCCGTCTTTTCTGTGAAACGTAATTACGGAAATCTCAAAAATTCTTAACAAATATTTACTTGAAACGGCTTTTAGTATGTATATCAAACTTTAGAAGAGGTTTGCTTCTTACCTACTGACTTTATAACTTTAAATATGTGCTCCATGAAATAATTACCATCGTAATTGTCCAGGCAAAACCAATCAAACGTCACAAGAAAACGATTTGATTTATTAAAATTTATGATCTTAAAATAAACCCGTAGAGAGCCTTTCTAACACAAGCAGATAAGATTTCTAGTTGAAGTTCGAGAATTTTTTAAACACCTGGTCACGTGTTCGATAATAGTCAAGCGTCATTAATAATCATAAAAGTAAATAAACTAAAGTTATCATATCGCGTTTTGCCACGTATTGAGTTTTCTACAAGGGCGGTAAATGCCATGGTCGAGAGACATCGTACTAGTATTCACACCGTGATTTCGAGTGTATTGGCAACTAAACTTTAAATTATTATTCTATGTTACCAAAAGACAATTCTGTGCGATTTGGATATCGGTAACTAAATGCTAATGTTATCAAGAGTCACTATAAAATCTGGATGTCTTCTTGCAATACAATGTCATACTTTTCTAAAGTTTACCACACCAGCCTATTGTTTATTTAGATTTTTAATCTACATCCAAGTACCGACTTGCTCTAGAATACGGTAATTCATTAACTTCGTGACTATTACTTTTTACGGGTTAATGCACGTGGATTAAAACCAAGCTGGTAATAAATATTTATCGATATAAATTTGTTTACACGACTATTATCATTTATCGTTATGGTTTATAATTATTACATGTAGCAAAATAAGAAAGATACATACGGAAACATTTGCCCATTTGAAAGAATCATTCTTTAAGTTTTAAAACATTTATTCATTCGTAGAAAACCTTATTTATATTAAATTTCAGTGTAACAAAAGCTGACCGAATTTTGATTTCGCCGTATACCCAACAGTTATAATTAATAACAGTGATATTTTACCTTTAACTATCTTCTCTTTACTTTCACGGTAACATCTTCGGTTTTATGTTGATATTAAATTAATGAGATTTTCTCCGTTCGGTGCCTAAACGGTTCTTACTCATTTACCTTTTTGACGCGGTTTTTACTCATTAAGCTTTTTTTACGCGGTTGATGTACAATTTGTTTTTTATTTCATTCGGAGTGTTGGTCTCTATAACCTTATATACATAGTCACAAATCCGTTCTAACTCTTATTACCTTCATTTTTTAACATTAGCATTACTCTTATACCTAAGACGTTACAGTTTTCACCTAAAATATTTTTTCTTTTAACTTTACGTATGAGTGTAAATCCCCTAATACTTCTTGTGGTAAATTACACCTGTTCCAAAAACTAATTCATGGTGTGTAGTTTGTCCTGCTATGAACTGTATAATTAAAGGTGCTCCAAGTTTTATCGAATTTCGATGTTTCTTCTTCTTTTTCTTCTTAAATACGCGTTTAAATTTTTATGTGTTTTCTAATGCGCCTGAAGTTTCATAATTATTGCTGTAGAATTAATTTGGTTTATGCCAAATTTTTGTGGATTGTTTAAACTCCGTCTATTGATCTGAGTTTTGTAATGCTGTATTTTAAAATGGAATGATTTACAAATGTTCTAGCTAATAGTTCCGCTTCATTATCTTGAATTGGATATCCTTCTACAAATTTTGCTGGTTCTTTAGATCTTTCGTATTAATTAAACTAATAATTTGCCTACTCTATATACGCATACCTCATTTTTCTCAACACTATAAATTAAAATTTAACAAATTCTGGTTTAAAGTTCTTAATTTTTACTCTCCTCTTAATTTTTACTCTCCCCTCGTTCTTATTCAAGATCTTAACCGGAACTACTTTTTGACTTGACTGAATAGTTTTCACAGTAGAAACTCCATCGTTTTGGTGACATTTTTGCAATATTCGTCATATTCTATAGTAAAATATTTATCTCACACCACTGTGGAATAATGATTGAGATATGATTTCTGAATGAACAGAAAATCTGTACCAAACATTGTTTTAACCGTATAAACTTACTGTAAAATTTCTATAATTAATTGATGCTTGATAATTTTTACAAAAATTAGTCCATTAAATCCCATCTATATGTTTGTTTAAATTTGAGAAATTAAAGAACACTCGGTGAGTTGGGTGCCGCGGTTGATTACATATGTGTTAAACTGAATCGTTTGAGTGTTTTTCGCATCATTTTGGCACGTTTTTGTCACAGTCCGGATATTTTGGGTATTTTCATAACTTTTGATAAAACCTGGGTCCACCATCATACTCCTGAAACCAATGAAGACACAGGGCAAAAACGGTATTGTCAGCGGGATAGGCTATTATAACTATTTTATGGGATTGTCATGGAATTATCTTGGTTGACAACTGAGAAAAGGGAAAAACAATAAATGACGAGTATTATGTCAATTTGCTGCAACAACTTAGCGACAAAATCAAAGAGAAGAAGAAAGTGTTTTTCTATTAGGATAACAGTCCTGCCTACAAGTGTGCTCCTGCAATAGCCAAAATCTATGAATTGGGATTTGAACTAGTACTTTATTCACCCTATCCGACAAGTTTAAATACTGTTCCGACCAAAAATTCCAAAGTTTTTGCCAAGAAAGGTCGAAAGTAGGTAGCAAGGATGACGTTACCTAAAAGAGGAGATACAATTACTGCAGTTATTTGCTGATTAGCTGATCACCAATGTTGATTTTTCGTATAGTGAGAATGAAAATTGAATTAATGGATCGTGCGTTACGAGGATCGGTGTTTGGTTATAATTCATGGGGCTGTGTGAAAACGGAAGTGCTTACACAAACCATCAGCTGAAGATCTAGCTCTTTTGATACTGAACTGACACCTATCTCATACCAAATTTAGACGTGATACTAAAAACCAGAGAGAATAACGTCACGATTTTGTACCTACCGCCATACTGCACACATACACTTCAACCGATTTAAGTTGCAGTTATCTATCCACTAAGCGTGCACCACAATCAGGCGCTGGAAAAATGGGTGAATATAATCCGGAACGAGTAATTTCTGTTTTCCAAATCATTAAGATATTTGCAGAAACGTATATGAAAGCCACTGTACCTTTAAACATTACTAAAGGATTTGGAAAATGCGAAATAGTGTCCTTTAACTCTGACGTCTTCACTGGTATAGACTTTCTTGCAGATAAAGCAACGGAACAAGATGAAAATGAAGCTTTGGAACCTCGTCCTTCACTAGCGCAGTGCTTGACCTCAACGCAGCTCCTGTTGAATCAAATTGCACTCAACGGCCTCATAGAGCAACTAAGGAAACTAAATGAAACCCCATCCATACTAGCTACTCCATCTTTGAATTTGTCTTCTATTTTATCAAAAGAAACAATACATAGTTCTACATCACCGGTAGCACCCTCGTCTTTGAAAGTAACTTTTCATGTTACTCCAAGATCACATGAAGAATCTGCACTACTATCTCCTAACGCCATCCTAGAACTACATACACCTGAAGCATTATCTTCCTGTGCTGATCCAGCGCCGCAGTCCATTCCACCTTCGACTTCTTAATCGAGCTGTATAGCACCAATTACATCTTTGTCATTGAGCATTCCGCCATGTCAAATTCAGACATTACCAAAAATAACAGGAAAAAAGGCCACTGTTACGAGAGCACGAGGAAAAAGTTGAATACACATGCACACCATATCAGAACCTCTTACAAGAAGAGAAGCAAAGAAAGATTGACATGGAGATGAAGTAAAGTGAACGGATTAATAAAGTAGCTATGAACCTGTGACACTGAAGAATCAGTAGATTTAATGTTTTACTGATTATAATATACAAATATGATCATAACTCATAACTTTTGACAGACGAGTGTCACTTTAACATTGGTGATAATAGTTCATCAGGACCCCGTTGTATAGAACTTAATTTTAAAAATTTTCCCAGTTTTAAATATTTTCTGCAAAACTTAATGCTTAACTTAATAAGTTAATAGAGTAATTACTTAGCCATATTGCCTCCGAAAATAAACATATCAATTAGTGAGTATAAACTGATAATAGTTATACAAGTAAACAGCAGGAAGAAGATATTCACTCCTTCAGTTATTAGAACTAATGAATAATGTTAATACTTGCACAAAATTTTCTTCAGATGTAAAGTAGCAGTCCCCTGTTGGTTAACAATATTTTCTTCTATAGTGGAACCTAACAAAAAAAAGAGATTTAAAACATCAATTTTAAAGATTTAACTTACGATTTGGATTGATCAAATAAAATACGTATGTTGCTTACAGTATAATGGTAATCGGGATTGGAAGTAGAACTTAGTTCGCTTGTATGGTATATTTAAAGAATTCAATGCCTCAGATTTGTAAGTAATTAAAAAAACGTGTGGTAGGAAATTGTTGAGTGTATCCTTTTCCAACCACCTAAAATGATTGATTTTATACTGCTTATTAGTATTACTGAATTTTCTCCTTATTGTCACACATTCGTCAAGAACAAGTAAGATAGAAAACCGAACTATATGGTAGTCTTTCAAGTAATTGATTCACTGAAGAGACTGTGTCAAGCATCAGGGTGAGCTGGCACGCCTGAAATATTTTAGTAAAATGATTTTAGTGTAGATTTTTTTTGTTTATAAGGAAATGCGTAAATCAGTGAATAATAATGTAAATTCTAGACCAAAACTCCAGTTCTTATCTGTTTTGGTTACTTTTCAAACACAGGTTAACTATTTAAGGCAGAAGATTGAATATTTCTACAAAGCATGTATTTGTAATTGGCAGTATTTAGTAAACAACTAAAAGAACATAAGTCTAGGTTTAGTTTTGTACGTGTACCATTAAAGACAATGCAACGCAGTTGTGTCAACCAAAGGTTATATTCCAATTTTGTGTGTTGAACTCGTCCAGTGGTATACGATATACTCATAAGTAATAACATTTATCCTTCACTGTAGAATTTTTCGTTGCTTTGTTCTGTTTATAATAGTAGTCCTAACATATAACATATTTTATGGGTGCATTATAATTATTGTATATGGATACTTATAAATAAAAATAAATTTCACATTAAAAAATAACCAAGACCACCTATTATATCTACAAGGAGATATAATGCCCTAGCTTATAGTCAATGTCTCTTTCAACGAACACTAGGGTAGCAAACATAATTAGAATACAGAGTACTAGGTAAAGTGAACGGGTAGTAATTTAAAATCTTACTATAGTTAATTGTTTAACCAGGAGGAGCGTTTTCAAAATTTCCCGCATAAAAGATTAATTTCAATTGGCTGTTACGACACCGTTTTTACACTCACGCAATATAACAGAGTTTGACGTTTGACTTATATATATTTATTGCAACAAACGTTTATACTTTATGCTACATTTTCTTTGAATTTTGTGTCTATTTGCCAAAATTTAAACGAAATACACCAGTTTTTATAAGAGATAAGTTTGTTATATCTGTATCGAGTCCTAATACTGCAAGATATGAATTCGACACCAAGTACAAGTAAAGCGAACTTATCTGCTGTAAAAAAACGTACGCGGTTGAATTTGGGTCATTTGTCAATATCGGAAAAGCAGTTCATATTAAACATGTACAAGTAAATCATTTCCGATACTCCCAACATGAAAATAATAACCATTATCATGCAACTACTGCAGGTAAGAAAGATAGGAAATTTAATCTGACTAGCTTTATTAAAATAAAACACGTTTTACACAGGAGTTGCAAAATCGACTGTATAACAAACAATAAAAGAATATAAAGAGAGTGGAACTGTTACACCTTCCAACCATTCGACAGTATGATAGAACCTTTTATAATTTCACTTACTGATAATAATGGAGAATCTTTAGTTTAAATACAAAAAATGTTACACATTTTTTATATAATACAAATACAAATTTTCTAACTAATCATGTTTAAGCAATACATTTACTTAACTTGAGATACTACTTTTTAGGATTTTTTACACAAAACGCAGCCTATAATATACACTTGTGTGACCTATAGCAAAATATACCCATAATGCACTATGGTTACTATATATTTAGTGATATTTGCATTGTAAACGAATGTTTTCAATTTACTCCCCCTAGTTAAAAAACGAACTTATAGTCATTATAAAACATGTGTACCTATGTACCTAATCCATATTGTTTCATTACAGTGAAACTTGGAAGGTTGTGTTTGTAGGTACCTCCCGAAGTAAGTACCTTGCGAACGATCCAGATCTCGTGATTCACATTCCAATCATTTTCCTCAATAAACCAGGATCTTTTCAAAACAGTGTTTTCAAAACGGCCTTTATTAACTTCAAATCAAAAAATGTTAAATGTCTACCATGACAGTATGATGAATCTTTATTTACTTCAACAAGATAATACATTTATACGTAATATAATAACAACATGATCACTTGTTTTCTCAAGGACAACATACCGTAAATGAAGATTTGCAATATGTCATTGTCAAATGATGACCCATAATACATAAGCATACAATTTGGTGAGTGTTCAATAGCAATTATCCTTTTTCAAAAAATGATCCACATACAAAAATTTATGATTTTACAATAGTATCCACCAAGACAAAATTTTAAAATTGCACGTTCGCCTACCATAAAAATTCATATTTTCTCGAAATACGAATCATAAATGAAGATTTTTAATATAGCGTACTTATTCAAAATGGTGTCAACAAACTGCAATTTATCAAACTTGTTATATATGCACCACAACAATATGATCAATGACATAAAGTAATAAAATTTGCTACCTGACGACAATAGCAATACAATCAATTTTTTCACTCAATTCAAACGATACATAAATGTTCATTTTCAATATGGCAAATTTAAAATGGTTTTATTAGCATACCTAGTTGTTTTCAATAAAATACGTGTGCTTATTGCAATAATACTTTTTCTGAAAATGAACCATACAAATTTGCAACATAGCGAATCTAATATCCTAAATGAATATACTTTTTCTGGCAAAGGGCAAATGATTAACTTTATTAAAGATGAATATTAACATACCGTTCAGACATTGAATAGATTAGGGAAGAAACGATTGAAGGTACGTTATTAAACTAAATGAACACTCTTCAAACAAAAAGCTATTATGATTTAGTGTCCTAAATTATAATAATTAATGTACATTGCAAATGTCACCCGTTAATACACACAGTTGCAAGAGGTCTTTTATTCCGAAATGTATCATCTGGCCGGGATAAAAATCTTGATACACCCTGAACTTAATACAGATGTAAATTTATAAAAAGGTGTAATACAAAAACTACGGTAATTTTTTTACTAAACATAAATGAAACAAAAAGTCTACCTATGTTAACTTTTAAATTAACCGCGAAAATTTTCTTTTATACACCGTTGCCAAAATACACTTACTTCCCGCTCAATCGTTGCGTACACCCCTTCCATTTTCGTTATCAACCGTTCCTCTTTCTCAAGCTACTGTGAAAGAAGGTGGGTGTTGCTTGGATTGCGTTTAATAATTATTTATTATATTTAAAATAAATTGACAATCATTACAAAAATGGAAATATTTTATAATGGTATGGTTCAGGAGTACGCTGAAGTGTATGCTAGATTGAGGTAATATAATTTTTATATTAGATTTATTATTGTGTTATGCACTTTAGACCGCTTAGAAATTATGAAGATGCAGCAGGTTGTATTAATATAGAACGAAATGCTATTATGATAGAATCTGTATATAAGCAAGGATTTCCCTTTGAAGAAGTCTTTGGCTCTAATATTTGTCAGGATTATGTGTATTGTAAAGTGGGAAAACCTCTAGTAAGTGAAATACTTAGTGGGTACCATTGTACAGTGCTTGTATATGGTGGGGCAGATACTGGTAAAAACTATACACTTACTGGTTCTTTACCAAACTTCAATACCCTTAGCCCATCAGATGGTAATTTAGATAACTCGACTTTGGATAACATAGATAGGATGGTAATACTTTGGGTTCTTTAATTTATAGGCAATACAATGATTTTAGGGAGATAAAGTTGGTTTAATACCACGTTTTATCGAAGATTTGTTCATAAAGTTTAATTCAGAAAAAAGACACTACGTGGTAAAATGCTCTTATGTACAGATGCGTAATGGATCTCAT